>PISX010026421.1:0-24523 GCA_004024625.1 Mellivora capensis | reverse complement strand
AACCCTCAGGTTGTTTTTCAGAGTCCATAGTCTCTCATGGTTCATCTCCCCCTCCAATTTCCCTCAACTCCCTTCTCCTCTCCATCTCCCCATGTCCCCCATGTTATTTGTTATGCTCTGCAAATAAGGGAAACCATGTGATAATTAACTCTCTCTGCTTGACTTATTTCACTCAGCATAATCTCTTCCAGTCACGTCCATGTTGCTACAAAAGTTGGATATTCATCCTTTCGGGGTCTCTTCTGATTCCATACAAATTTTAGGATTATTTGCTCCAGCTCTTTGAAAAATACCGGTGGAACTCTGATCAGAATGGCATTAAAAGTATAGGTTGTTCTAGGCAGTATAGACATTTTAACAATGTTTATTCTTCCGATCCAAGAGCATGGAATGGTCTTCCATCTTTTTGTATCTTCTTCAATTTCCTTCATGAGTGTTCTGTAGTTCCTCGAGTACAGATCCTTTACCTCTTTGGTTAGGTTTATTCCCAGGTATCTTATGGTTCTTGGTGCTATAGTAAATGGAATCGATTCTCTAATTTCCCTTTCTGTATTTTCATTGTTAGTGTATAAGAAAGCCACTGATTTCTGTACATTGAATTTGTATCCTGCCACGTTACTGAATTTCTGTATGAGTTCTAGTAGTTTGGGAGTGGATTCTTTTGGGTTTTCCATTTAAAGTATCATGTCATCTGCGAAGAGAGGGAGTTTGACTTCTTCCTTGCCAATTTGGATACCTTTAATTTCTCTTTGTTGTCTGATTGTTGTTGCTAGGGCTTCTAATACTGTGTTGAACAAGAGTGGTGACAGTGGGCATCCTTGTCATGTTCCTGATCTCAACAGGAAGGCTGTGAGCTTCTTCCCATTGAGGATGATGTTTGCTGTGGGTCTTTCATAGATAGATTTTATGAAGTTCAGCAATGTTCCCTCTATCCCTATACTTTGACGCGTTGTAATCAGGAATGGATGCTGGATTTTGTCAGATGCTTTTTCTGCATCAATTGAGAGGACCATGTGGTTCTTCTCTCTTCTCTCATTGATTTGTTCTATCACACTGATTGATTTGCAAATATTGAACCATCCTTGTAACCCAGGGATGAATCCCACCAGAAGAGACCCCAAATTGCTAAGGAAATATTGAAAAACAAAAATAAAACTGGCGCATCACATTACCTGATTTCAAGCTTTACTACAAAGCTGTGTTCACCAAAACAGCATGGTACTGGCATAAAAACAGATGCATAGACCAGTGGAACAGAGTAGAGAGCCCAGATATGGACCCTCAACTCTATGGTCAAATAATCTTCAACAAAGCAGGAAAAAATATACAGTGGAAAAAAGACAGTCTCTTCAATAAATAGTGCTGGGGAAATTGGACAGCTATATGTAGAAGAATGAAACTCGACCATTCTCTTACACCGTACACAAAGATAAACTCAAAATGGATAAAAGACCTCAACGTGAGACAGGAATCCATCAGAATCCTAGAGGAGAACATAGGCAGTAACCTCTTTGATATCAGCCACAGCAACTTCTTTCAAGCTATGTCTCCAAAGGCAAAGGAAACAAAAGCAAAAATGAACTTTTGGGACTTCATCAAGATCAAAAGCTACAGATGTGGTGAAAAGAAGGGCTATCTGTACCCCAATGTCTATAGCAGCAATGGCCACAGTTGCCAAACTGTGGAAAAGACCAAGATTCCCTTCAACAGACGAATGGATAAGGAAGATGTGGTCCATATACACTATGGAGTATTATGCCTCCATCGTGAAGGATGAATACCCAACTTTTGTAGCAACATGGACGGGACTGGAAGAGATTATGCTGAGTGAAATAAGTCAAGCAGAGAGAGTTAATTATCATATGGTTTCACTTATTTGCGGAGCATAACAAATAACACGGAGGACATGGGAGATGGAGAGAAGGGAGTTGAGGGAAATTGGAGGGGAAGATGAACCATGAGAGACTATGGACTCTGAAGAAACAACCTGAGGGTTTTGAAGGGGTGGGGGGTGGAAGGTTAGGGGAGACTGATGGTGGGTATTAGGGAGGGCACATATTGCATGGAGCACTGGGTGTGGTGCAAAAACAATGAATACTGTTACGCTGAAAAGAAATTTTAAAAAATTTTTAAAAGAAGAAGAAGAAATGACCACTTATCCATCCAATTTCCAGCCTTCAGATTGTTATCACTCTAATGTCCCCCTTCTTCTTAACCTTGTGGTTTTTCATTTAAAAAAAGTAACAAAACAAACAAACAAAAACAACTGTAGTTTTTCTGTCTCAGGAGGGAGCAAAATAAGGTACATGTGTTCAGTCCTCCTGTATGCCTCAGTCCTGATTCTGTGCAGTTAATAACATCCTCTGTTATTTTCTTATGTGTATTAGTCATTGTTTCTTGCCTGTTTCTATCCACTAGAATGGAAGTTTCATAGAGGCAAGGACTTTTTCCTACATTGTTTATAAATGTATCTTAAGTATAAAAATTGGACCTGGTTTATGGTAGGCACTCAATGAAAAGTTGCTGAATAAATTAATAAATTAATTTGTGACCTATTCCTGTTTTCTTCTTTGCTCCATGGTAGCTCTCCTTTTTATATTTTTACTTTTATCCCATCTTTTTACATTTTTATTTTGTAAACATTTTATAATGTATGTAACATATTGGTCCAGTAGAACATTTATGCATTTTAGAAATAAATAAGAGAGAATGTGTTAAGAGACAGTGTAAGAAGAGATGGTGAGATAGTGTAAACTGTAAGGAAGCATGGCTTTAAACCTAGGGGACCATTGATCCTAGATACCTAGCTTCTGGTTATGACTGCAGCCTTTCAGTTATGTAGCAAACCTCTCTTTTCTAAGTGGCTCTTAAATACTGGAAACATCTATCTTTAGAAAAAATAAGCTCACAAAAGACCTCAACGTGAGGCAGGAATCCATCAGAATCACAGAGGAGAACATAGAAGAGGTCAATGTCGAACCTCTTCAGCACTGGCTACAGCAACTTCATTCAAGACATGTCCACAAAGGCAAAGGAAACAAAAGTGAAAGTGAACTTTTGGGACTTCATCAAGATCAAAAGCTTCTGTACAGCAGAGGAAACAGTCAACAAAACAAAGAAGCAACCCACAGGATGAGAGAAGATACTCGCAAATGACAGTACAGACAAAGGGCTGATATCCAAAATCTATAAAGAACTCCTCAAACTCAACACACACAGGGCAAATAATCACATCAATAAATGGACAGAAGGCATGAACAGACACTTCTCCAAAGAAGACATACAAATGGCTAACAGACACATGAAAAAATGTTCATCATCACTAGCCATTAGGGAGATTCAAATCAAAACCACATTGAGATACCACCTTACACCAGTTAGAATGGCCAAAATTAACAAGACAGTAAATAACACGTGTTGGAGAGGATGTGGAAAAAGGGGAACCCTCTTACATTGTTGGTGGGAATGCAAGTTGATGCAGTCACTTTGGA
This sequence comes from Mellivora capensis, assembly GCA_004024625.1. Lineage (NCBI taxonomy): Eukaryota > Metazoa > Chordata > Mammalia > Carnivora > Mustelidae > Mellivora > Mellivora capensis. The sequence goes on along the minus strand of PISX010026421.1, from coordinate 21,032 downwards.
AAACAGTGTGGAGATTCCTTAAGAAATTAAAAATAGAGGTTCCCTATGACCTGCAATTGCACTATTGGGTATTTACCCCAAAGATGCAGATGTAGTGAAAAGAAGGGCCATCTGTACCCCAATGTTTATAGCAGCAATGGCCTCAGTTGCCAAACTGTGGAAAGAACCAAGATGCCCTTCAATGGACAAATGGATAAAGAAGATATGGTCCATATATACAATGGAGTATTATGCCTCCATTGGAAAGGATGAATACCCAACTTTAGTAGCAACATGGACTGGAAGAGAATATGCTGAGTGAAGTCAAGAAGAGAGTGAGTTATCATATGGTTTTGCTTATTTGTGGAGCATAAGGAATAGCACGGAGGACATGGGGAGATGGAGAGGAGAAGGGAGTTGAGGGAAATTGGAGGGGGAGATGAACCATGAGAGACTGTGGACTCTGAGAAACAAACTGAGGGTTTTGGAGGGGAGGGAGGTGGGGGGTTGGGTGAGCCTGGTGGTGGGTATTATGGAGGGGACGTATTGCATGGAGCACTGGGTGTGGTGCATAAACAATGAATTCTGGAACACTGAAAAGAAATTTAAAAAGTAAAAAAAGGACGCTCACAGAACACAGGACTTGTGGCCCTATTCAAAGATCATCTGCCATCTTACTTGTCTGCAACATGTACCTCTCTTTGTTGGACACCATCCATGGTGAACAGGGGTGAGTGACTGCACCTGTTTTGGAAAGTCACCTCTGAGCTTCAAGAGGCCTTGAGGATCTGGTTTGGAGTCTCTCTCTCTCTCTCTCTCTCTCCCTCTCCTCACCTTGGGTTTCTCTTGCAACTCTTCCACAGCCCGTCACCCCTCAGTACTCCACTCATGGGCTTGGGTCTCCTGTGGAAAGCTCAGGAACAAGTGAGAGGGCCCACACTATTGCCTCAGCTGTTATGATTGGCCCCAATACTGCCAGGCACATAGGAATCAGGACACATATCACAGTGACAACCTGACTCACTTCTATTCTTTACAGGAGCTGTGCCCACATTAGCTCTTAACATTTCTTTATGCTGGTGTAACTTTGTTGCTTGGTGGACTGGGGATACCTCGAGCTCCAAGGCCTTGACACAGCCCACCCAAAAGATATTGCTGGGGGCTCTTGGTCTTATCACGAGAAAGAATTCAAGGACAGACACAACACAGCAGATGATCAGTACAAACAGGAGAGTTTATTAAGCCTTATTATTAACTCTCTAGATGTGAGAGCAGGTGGGCTCAAGGGAGTACTGCACCCATGGAGGTTTGGATTTCTATCTTTAATAAACAGTTGTTAATAAAGGGGTAGAATATTCATTACTCAAAGGTGGAAATTTTCTTCAAAGCAGGTGGTCTCTTCCAGGAATGTAGGTTATGTGCCTTTTCTTCCTTATTTGGTCAAGGTTTTCTGTCATGGCTCCCTTAGGGAGAAGACTTTGCCAGCTATCTTGGGCCTGTCTGGGTTAATCTGGTTTCCTGTTGTTTTATTTTGGAGTGCTGCCAGGATAGACCCCTGACTTTAGTTAGTTGTGACTTCCTCTTTGCTAGCTTCCAGGCATCCTGTCAGAACCTAACTGCCTCCCTCTAACAACTTTAAGCCTTCTCCATACTTTCCTGGAATGAGATTGTACATGGAAAGAGATAACCTTAATCAGTAGGTTAAGTAAAAATTCTTTAGAAATTATAGGTATGAATTTTATATATGTATAAATAATTTATACTTACATATATTTCCTCTTTCCACTGAAAGATCTAGAGACTATGATAAACTCATTAGCACCACTGGCACCCAGATTGTGGTTTCTAAATACCAGTCCCCACTAAAGAAAACAAAAACTCCTTAGAGAAAATGATTATTTCCATGTCTTGAAAGGAACGGTGAATGTTGAGCCTATAATATCTTGACATACCAGAAAGAAAAGAAGCCATCAAAGATACTAGGGTCATATCAGAAGATCTCAGGAGTCATGAGCTCATAACCACACTAAAACAAAAACCTCCCAAGTATCTGGGCCTAATCATCAATTTATAGGAAATACAGGGACAAGACACTATAAAACTATAATCAGTAGATTATAGTAATGTGTACTATACATAATACTGTAACAGATAAGAGGTATATATTTGTTCATTCAGATGATGAAAATATATTTCTCATATATATTTGTTTTTTGTCAAAGATTCCTGGTTCACAGCTCCCCAAAACCTTGGAATTTCCTGAGCAAGAGCAATGGAGCACCTTTGTTATAATGTGTAGTCTCTTGTCCTCAGTCCCTGAGAAACACTTCAGAGCCATAAAGGCGAAATGGTGTCTTGTTATTCATTACAAGCCCCTTTCAACCACACCAGGATTTATGTTAATGAGGTGACTTCTGGAAAGCAAGTAAAAATGGAGGCTGTTTGCCAGGGGGATCAACCTTAAATAGACTGTTGGAACTTTCAGTCCCACCACCTCCATCCCCATCCCCAGTTTCCAGGGCAGGGAAAGGAACTAGAGATTGAAACAACCACTAATGGTCAATGATTTAGTCAATTGTGCCTATGTAGTGAATCTCCCCCCAAAAAAACAAAAAGATTTGTTGTTTGGTGGACTGGGGATACCTCAAGCTCCAAGGCCTTAAGACAGCCCATTCAAGGATTGATGAACAGTGAATATGGGGGAGAGTGGTGAGGGCATGGAAATTCTGCACCCTTACCCATACCTTGCCCTATGCCTCTCTTCCATCTGGCTATTCTTGAATGACAGAATAAATGACAAACTAAATGATTAGAATGACAGACTAAACCAGTGGTCTAGTAAGTAAAATGTTTCTCTGAGCTCTGAAAGCTGCTCTAGGAAATTAAGGAGTTGGGGGTGGAGAACAGGATGGAAATGAGAGAGAAGAACGGAAACTGCAGAGTAAAATACACTAATCATAATGTGTAGTCTTATTTGGATTTGGCTTAAATAAACAAATTGAAAAAATTATAGCATTTTAAAAACATTTGGGGATATATAAAATGCTAGATAATTGACGATTTCAAGGAATTAGTGTGAGTTTTAGGTATGATAATGGTAATTTCTTTATATTTTACAAGAGTACTAATCATTTTTAGAGGTAAATACAGAAATATTTAAGCACGATATGCTACAAGTATCTGGGATTTGTTTCAAAATAATTCAGGAAAGGGAGAAATAATCCTTGGAGTTATAGATGAAGAGGGTTGGTTATGAATAGCTCGTTGTTGAATCTGGGGCATGAATACCTAAGGATTCATTTTATTATCTTCTCTACTTTTCTGTAGACTTAAATTTTTCCATAAAATGAAAGAGAAATTCTCCATATCTTGGGTGATGTGTTGTACAGTTCTCTTTGAGCGTTTGATTTATCATTTCTCTGCAGACCAGGTTTCTCCTTCTTGCAAGGCACATGGTTGCATTAGTCTTGCATTTATGTGGTCCCTCAGCTCAAGAGCCCTATGCCAACTAACAAGGGTCTCTATATCCACATTCATACTCCTTGGAGAGAAAATATGATTAGCTCTGTTTTGGTCAATAGTCCAATCATCTGTGCCCAGGGGAAAGGGCACTACCTTCTCATCAGTTCCTAAGGAGGAAACATCTTGCCTCTGGCAGAACTTTCTAGTTAGTTTGCTACAGGGTCCAGATATGCCAAGCTTAGAATCCCCCTGGGGTCATTAAGCAGGACATGTTGTGACCTAATCCCCCAGGTGAATTGCCTTCACCCTCTACCTATCTCAGGGTGCCATACAAATCCCATTATGTGGTTCTTGGTAAAAAATGGGAATGGGAAACACTGAACTAAGGAGGTGGTAGGCAGATTTCAGAGAAGTTAACTACAATATAAAACAAACTTCATTACCCCACCCCCTTGTTTCTTTTCTTCTTTTTCTGCCCCCCTAGTCCCCCATGTTGCATTTCCACTTCCTATGGTTAGTGCTGTGAAGTGTGTAAACCTGGCGATTCACAGACATGTACCCCTGGGGATAAAAATTTGTTTATAAAAAATAAAAATTAAAAAAAAAAACTTCATGGTAAGTTGATAAATAGGGGAACTGGAACCTAATCAAAATCTGGTTTCAAAGCTTCTTATGCTAACAAAAGTATTGTACATGATTTTTGTGAGGATTGCCAGTGTTCTTGGATTCTGAAAAGACAATATATGCATCATGTGAGCAGTGGAATTTGCATGATGTCACAGTTTGAATTTGGCAGAAGGCAGACTGGTATGGAGATTGTGCTACATAATGTTTATTAGGGAGTGCTCTTGGGATCAACACTGGAAGGGAGGATGAGAAAGCAGGATTGGGCAGAGGGAGGAGTTGGGCAGAGGGAGGAGTTGGGCAGGATTGGGCAGAGGGAGGAGTTGGCCTGTGACGTAGTCTCAACAAAGGCTACAGTTAACCCAGTGGGGAACTCTGGCAGTAGGATCACCCTTCAGAAGCATCCTGAGTAGGGGCAAGATGTTTATATCTCTTCATCAGTCAATCACTGGATATGGGCTACCCTAATGAAGGGGGCATCAGCTCTCTTCAGCTAAGAGCACTCTTTAGCTAATTCCTGATAAAAAGCGACAACTGAAGGCTTTCTGAGGGTAATGCTTTCATCAGCTGAAGGAGTCCTGTAGAGAGTCCTATAGAAAGATCTGGGTGGAAATTAGTTACAGTTCTCTAAGTCAAAACTAGTAAAATGAAGTATGTTGAAAAGAAATTTTGCCCTGCAAGTATGTTTCATTTTTCAGTCAATTCTTGACTTATAAAGGATGGAATTGATCCTGAATCAATGTCATCCTCTCTGTAGTGAGCTAAGAAAGACATAGTTGGGCTCTGTGCTCAACAGGGAAAGGAAAATTCACACCAGAGTGGGACAGAAAATACTGGGTTTGAAAAGGTGAGACAGGAATAGGCAGAAATACTATTTAAGGGCCCACACAGGCAGTGACCCATGACCACGTTTCTGCCCAGTGTGGACAGGAAAGTGCCGTAGGGCTGAAGGGGGTAGCTGGCCATGTCTCAGACAGGAGAAGCCTAGGACACCCAAGCAAGACAAGCAGGGAGCATTTGTTTTCATCATGAAATTTTGATTCTCAGGAAAATATAGACCTCCAGTTACCTCAAGGAAAAAGAGAAATTCAGAGTCAATTCAGAATCCTTGTCACTTTTTGTGTCTCTAGTGACTGAGATCCTCACACCTTACACTTCTGGGCCCTTCCCAGGTGCTCAGTGAACTGGTTCTGCCTTTTGGTTTTATCATTTGACTACTCTTCAGTCAGTCACCTTGCCCCATCTTCTTCTGGTCCCATGGTGCTCCTGCTCTGCTCTCCCCCATAGATCCATCCTCTAACTCTCCAGACTATAGGACCAGACTGTGTACCTAATATGTAAGACTTACTGAGGGCAGGAAAATGAAGCTTAAACCCAGATGCCAGCTATGAGTGCTCCTGGGCTAAGATCTTCCACATGCATTTGTAGGATCTGGCTTACTTGCCCTCAAAGGAAATACTCTACATGAAATCTACATGATCCCAACTCCTCTGAGTCTCAGGGGAAGGAAAGTGCCAACTTCATTCTCATCTCCAGTCTCAGACCTGCCGCTAAGAAAAACAACATTGAAAGATCTGCCATTTTATCTCCAATGCAGACAGTTTTGGGTACTGTTGTGTCATGAGGTTTTGCCCCACACTGTCTTCCATGCCTTCTTTGCACAGAAGGATCTTGAATCTTCATGCAACTCAAAAGAACACTAAGCTGTTTTTCCCAAAACAATGAAGCAACTGCTCACAAGGGTGAATTCAGATGTGCCCAGAAGGGAACAAGAAAATCACTACTTGTTTTTTAAGTAGCACCCATTTGATCCCCTCAAGTCCCACCCTGCCAGGTTTTAAGTTTCATCATTTTTACAACTTGGGTCTGGGAATAGCCAAAGTTCTCCATTTTGTATGTAATTCTATTTTCTGGTGATCATTCTTCACATATCTCTTCTATGGGGATACATTCTTCAGAGATTCATGGATGTGAGAGCCGAGAGGACAGAACTACAGGGACATCTGTCCTCCACATATCATTGGGTAAAGCATTTCTGACTCACCAGGTTCCTCATAGCAGCCTTCACATCCTTGTTCCTCAGGCTGTAGATGATGGGGTTGAGCATAGGGGTCACCACCCCATAGAAGAGGGAGGTTAGCTTGTCTGAAACATCCTGCTTGTCTGCCCCCAGGGGGTCCTTGGATTTGGGCTTCCCGTACATGAAAAGGATGGTCCCATAGAAGACGACCACCACTGCAAGATGGGCAGAGCAGGTGGAGAAGGCCTTTTTCCTCCCCTCAGCTGAGGGGATCCTCAGGATGGTGGTGAGGATGAAGATGTAGGAGACAAAGATGAACAGAACTGGGACCCCCAGAAAAATCACATTTGTCACTCCCATACTGATCACATTGATGGAGATGTCAGCACAGGTCAACTTCAGGACAGCCAGGATCTCACAGGTAAAATGGTTGATGATGTTGTTCCCACAGAAGGGAAGCCTCATTGCAAGGGATGTTTGAACCATAGAGGCAGTACTTCCAGCTGCCCAGGAGCTGACAGCCATGGGCACATAGGCAGCCTTGCTCATGACCACGGGGTACCTGAGGGGGTTACAGATGGCCACATAGCGATCAAATGCCATCATGCCCAAAAGCACACACTCTGTGGCTCCCATGGCAAAGGAGAGAAACATCTGCACGGCACAGGCTGAGAAGGAGATGGTTTTCCTGGGAGTCAGGAAGCTGTCAAGAATGAGGGGGACTGAGGAGGTCGTGTAGCAGATGTCCAGGAAGGAGAGGTTCCCCAGGAAGAAGTACATGGGCGTGTGCAGGTGGGAGTCAAGGACAGTCACTAGGATGAGTATCCCATTGCCCAGCAGGATGACCAGGTACATCAGGAGGATGAGCACAAAGAACATTTTCTCCAGATTTGGGTGGGCTGAGAGGCCCAGGAGAATAAATTCTGTCACAGAGACAGTCTGGTTGGCATTTTCCATGACATGTCTCCTCTTTCAAAAGAGGAAATCACTCAGAGATCCCAACTCAATATTCTTTGCCTTGCTTAGGTCCAGGGCATCTGGTCTGGAGTTCTGGTTAGGCTGAGTGATTAGGAAATAGTCTTGAAAGTCCACAGTTTCTATTTCTTCCAAGAAAAAGAAGCAATAAAATCAGAAATTACTTTGGAGCCATAAGACTTTAAATTTGTAATATTTAAAATGATGATTCTGATAATTTAATTCATTTGATCCAAGATAAGACATATAACACATTCATTTTTATGGTTCTATGTCCATATGGCAATTCATCTCATTCAACTTCAATCAGAAAAGTGACTTTACATTTGCTTCATGTTCTCCAACTTCGTGCCAGTTACTAGCGAAATGATTAGTTGTGACTGCACACTTTCTTTTTTCTCTCCAGATAATTCTAGGAAAAAACATACTCCTGTTGTTCCCAAGATTTCCTTTTCATGGGTCCCACCTGCTCCAGGGCTTTCCATCCATCTGTATTTCCATCTGTCCATCCATCTATCCACCCATCCACCCATCCATTCATCCAATAGTGTCTGACCATCCTTCCACTAAAATATTTGTTGATCACCTAGTATGTGGGGATGACAGTTCCTATGAGAAACAGGGGTGCCCCATAGACCAGACTTAAGTATACTCACAACTTAGCAGGAAAGGGAAGCAGAAGGATTCAAGAGAGGCTAAGTATCTGAAAGGGCATCCAGGGTATTGATGGGATGGGACTAGAGTGATGGAAGCCTCCTTTGATGATACAGAATCCAGCTGGGCTTTCAAGGACAAAAAGAGACTGAGCATGCAGAGATAGAAAGGGAAGTAGTGTGTGTTTGGTGTGAGGGGGTCTCTAGAGTAACTTCATGCTCTGGAAATGCCGGTATGCCCCAAATAGCTTGAACCTGATGTTCCACGAAGATAGAGGACTGGCTCTAAAAATGCACAGTGGATCACAGCTTCTGGAAATCTAGTTCCCTTAGATAACTAAAGCAGTGCTTTTTTTTCCTTTATTTTACTGGGTCACTTCCTCTGGATGAGCATCCTTATAGGAACCAATGAACATTAGTGGTCCTTGAGCCTTTTGACTCAGCTGCTAGGTATGTCACCCAGACTAGTATTTTGTCACTGATTATGTCCCCCAAGTAATCTAGTCCAACCCTCTCTCCCATTCTAGGTCATTTTCTGCACTGCACTGATGCATGGCTTTCAGTTTCAGTTTGGTGTCTTTTAAAAACAAAGAGCTCACTATATTCCCAAACAGCATACTGCATTATTTGCAGAGCGCTAGAGTATTAGAAAATGTTTCTTCACATTGAACCAAGCAGGGGACTTTCTAAGAGTTCCTTACTCATATAATGATAGTCAGCTTCCTTCTGGAACTGCTTGAATCTGTGGAAAGTGATCAGGTCTGTAAGGCAAAGATTTGTATTCTTTTTAACCTCCTAACCTGCTGTGTAGACTTCAGTACTTCCTTCCCTCTCTTACATCCTCAGCTTACCCTATTCTGTATTGGGGTTATAAGAGATCAAGGATGTCCAAACTATCTAGGAAAGAGAATTATTTTTTTTAGGAAAGAACTTTCATTTTTTAAAATTTAGAACCCTCAAACATAAAGCAGAGCTGCTCTTGTTGAAGTGGGGAAGGAGGGTTGGAAAAGTCTGGGCTACTCAGCCAGTGAGGCTCCTTCAAGATACTGCAGGCAATTTAAATGGCGCCCTCTGGAGCCTAACTCTGGGACAACTCCAGCCTTTCCGTGGCTACTATGTGAATGATGCTCCCTGGAGTTATACAATAAGGGGCTCTGAAACCACGGGCCCATCTCATTTCTGAGGGTGTCTCTAAAGTTAGATGAGTCCATTAAATGAGACTGAAAAGTTTCATAGGCTTCTTGCCATCTAGGTTTTTCTGATGCATGAAGAAGTGGTTTGTGTTGCCCTCAGTCTTTGTAAGACCACTGAAATTGCTTTATCTCTTCCCTTGTCAAGTTGCAACCCCTTTGAAAAATCAAGTCAGAAGCTGGAAATTTTACCATGCTAATAAAAGGCTGAGGATCACTCTGATAAGAACTCTCACTTACCTTTATCAGGAACCTACTGAGAGGGGTGCCTAGGTGGTTCAGTCATTAAGTGTCTGCCTTCGGCTCAGGTGATTGAGCCCCGTATTGGGCACCCTGCCCAGGGGGAAACCTGTTTCTCCTTCTCCCACTCCTCCTGCTTGTATTCCCTCTCTTGCTGTGTCTCTCTCTGTCAAATAAATAAATAAAGTCTAAAAAAAAAAAAAAGGAACCTACTGGGAAAGTGTCCCTACAGTTTGGGAATAGTGCATGGGCCAGAAATAACAACAGTAGTTTGAAAGGCCCAGGCTGAGATGCCCACCTCTGATTTAAAGAACGGGTGAAAACCAGTTCTTCCCACCTGTCATGATAGTGTATTGTAGGCAAAATCTCCAAAGGAACAACCAGAAGGCAACTTGAAATCAGTGCAGTAATTGGGACTGTTGTGTTCCCTGAAGTGATTAAAAGTTTGGAAATGCAATCATACAAAGTAAGAAAACTTTTTATACTTCTGGGACAACATCCCCACGATCTAATCATGCTGAAAACACTCTAAGAAGTCTTCTTTTTCTCTTTCCTTCATTCTTGCTGGAACTTTCCATTCTTAATCCACTGAAGGACATCAAGGGAAGTTTTACCATGTCCTGCTTGAATTTCTGCAAACTTCAAAATGCTTAATATTCTTGAGAAGAGGAGCCAGAGAGATATGAATTATTTACAAGAATTCTAGCTTCATGGTATTATGGAACCAGCAGCTGTGGGCACAGTGCTTCTAAGTCAAGTGCTCAAGGCATGGCTGTGGACACTTGGGGGGAACTTCCATCTAGAGCCCTAAGAAGACTTTAAGAAGCAGGAGATTTCTGGCCAGAACTTGAACAATGGGGGAGAATTTACACACGAAGAGATAGGAAAGAGGTGAGGGAAAGGGAAAACTATCTTGGGGACAGAGCTTGGCAGGTCTTCGGCTTGAGTATTTCTTCCGTAGCCTTAAGAAGTCATGTGTTTGAAAAGCATCATGGAACAGGAGTTATAGAAAAAGCCCAGGGAAGATATTCTATGCTCATGGAACCTGGAATGTGGTTGCAGCCTCTAGAATTCCCTTTGTTGATTCTTGCCTACTGTTATTCATGGCCTTGTGTGATCCCTTTCTCTTTAGTGGCTTGCTTCTGACCAAGTTACACTGTCTTTCTGGGTTTGATTAAACAAACTCATATTGGAGAGGCCTGTGTGGCAAGGAACTGAGGGAAATCTCTGGCCAACAGGCAGTGTAGAACTGAGGTCCTCAGACCAAATACCTTCAAGTTACATGGCCAACCACCATGTAAATGGGCTTAGAAATAAAGCTCTTCTCTCATCCCCAAGTGAAACCTCCAGAACAGATCCCAGCCCTAGTCAACATCTTGACTGCAGTCTTGTGAAAGACCCTGAAGCAGAAGACCCAGCTAATCTATGTTCATATTTTTGACCTACAGAAACTATGAAATAATACACATACGCTCTTCTAAGCTACTAAGTTTTGGAATAATTTGTTTTGCAATAATAAGTAACTGATTCATGGAGTATGGTTATGAGCCACAAGGAAGAAGCTATGAAAAGAAAGAGGTGACATATCTATGAAAAGGTTGTTCACTGAATGGGACCCTTCTACTTTCCCAAAATTCTGTCTCACTGCCAGAGGACACTGGTGATCAGAAGGATTTTCCTCATTCTGGACCAAAGCTTGCTTATCTCCCTGCAGCTCTACCTGGGTCCTTGCACAGGACATGGTTCCTTCTTCTTGTGTATCAGCCTTTCAAGAATAAGAAGTCAATAAGTCATTGTAGACATGCTCAGTTACACTGAAGATGTGAGCTGGAACTAAGCACAATATTCCTTCCACAATAATTTTACAAGGAACTAACAGTAACTAAACAGTAACTCAACAAATATATGATGAAATCATGACCAAGAACCATCCTAGGAAACCAGTCCCTAGCATCAGACCAGAAGGAAGAAGGAATCTTGGGCCCTCAAATGAGCTGCATATGAGAGGGACTTTTCACTATGATTTAGAGCAAAGAAACGGTGACAAATACAATAACAAGCTCCTAAAAGAATACACCTTCCTATTGTGTTGAACCTGCTAGGAAGTCCATTAGATCAATTTGTGCCTTGCCAATACCAGTCATTATAACAAATCCATACATTTAGGCAGATTGATAGAAAGTTGTTCATTTTGGGGGGATAAAATTTACTTACAGTGAAATGTAGACATCTTAAGCAGATTATCCAGTGAGTTTTGACAGATGTGCACACGCATGCAACCCAAATCCAGTCCAGTTAGAGAATATTTCCAACACTGCAATGGGTTTCTTATGCGCCTTCCCAGTCCATCCCCAATACCACCCTGCCAAGAGCAATCTCCATTGTTCTGATATATTTCACCTTTTTTAGAAACATCATATAAATAGAATCATGCAGTAAGTATTCTTTTGTCAAAGTTTTTATTCAGAATGATGTTTCTGAGATTCATCCATGTTGTTAAATGATTTAGTGATTTATCCTTTTTTTATTACTGAGTAGTATCCTATTAATATGACCATCCCAGTTTGTTTATCTTTTCTCCTTGTTGATGAGCATCTGGGCTGTTTCCATTTTGGGCTGTTAAGAATAGTCATTTTTAACATTCTCATACAGGGGGGTGCCCTGGGTGGCTCAGTCAGTTAAGCGTCTGACTCTTGATCTCAGCTCAGGTCTTGATCTCAGAGTTGTGAATTTGAGCCCCGAATTGGGCCCTACATTGGGAATGGAGCCATTTACAAAAACAAACCAACCATTCTCATACAAGTCTTATTTTTTTTTAATTTAAATTCAAGTCAATTAATATATAGTGTAGTATTGGTTTCAGGAGTAGAATTTAGAGATTCATCACTTATGTATAATACCTAGTGTTCATCCCAATGAGTGCCCTCTTTATTTTATTATTTTTAAATTATGTTCACTTAACCAACATAGTTGGTTTTTGATGTAGAGGTCAATGATTCATTAGTTGCATATAACCCCCAGTGCTCATCACAACATGTGCCTTCCTTAACACACATCACGCTGGTACCCCATGCCCCCCCCTCCCTTCTGTAACCCTCAGTTTGTTTCCTAGAGTCCAGAGTCTCTCATGGTTTGTCCCCCTCTCTGATTTCTTCCCATTCAGTTTTCCCTCCATTCGCCTGTGGTCCTCCGTGCTATTCCTTATGTTCCACATGTGAGTGAAACCATATGATAATTGTCTTTCTCTGCTTGACTTATTTCACTTAGCATAATCCCCACTAGTTCCATCCATATCAATGCAAATGGGAGGGATTCATCCTTTTTGATGGCTGAGTAATATTCCATTGTTTATATACATGTATATCCCCTCCTACATCTTCTTCATCCATTCATCTGTTGAAGGGCATTTTGGCTCCTTCCACAGTTTGGCTATTGTGGACATTGCTGCTATGAACATTGGGGTGCATATGCCCCTTCTTTTCACTACCTCTGTATCTTTGGAATAAATACCTAGCAGTACAATTGCTGGGTTGTAGGGTAGCTCTATTTTTAACATCTTGAGGAACCTCCATACTGTTTTCCAGAGTGACACGTGCCCTCTTTAATACCCATTACCCATTTATCCCATCCCCCCACCCACCTCCCCTCCAGCAACCCTCAGTTTGTTTCCTAGAGTTTGGCATCTCTTATGGTTTGCCTTCCTCTCAATTTTCATCTTATTTTCTTTTTCCTTCCCTTCCCCTGTGTTCATCTGTTTTGTTTCTTAAATTCCACATATGAATGAAATCATATGACATGTGTCTTTTTCTGACTGATTTATTTCACTTAGCATCATAACCTCTAGATCTGTTCACATCATTGCAAATGACAAGACGTCATTCTTTTTGATAGCTGAGTAATGTTCCATATATATATATATATATATATATATATATATATATATATATATATACAAACAGACACACACACACACATACATACAAACACACAATGTATATACACATATATATATGATATATATCTATATATCTATAGATATATATAATATCATCTATGATATATATAATATCATATATATATTCATCTATTGATGGATATCTGGGATCTTCCCATATTTTGGCTATTATGGACATTGTTGCTATAAACATTGGGGCGCATTGCCCCTTTGAATCGCTATGTTTGTATCCTTCAGATAAATACTAAGTAGTGCAATTGCTGGGCCATAGGGCAGCTCTTTTCCAAACTTTTTGAGGTATTTCCAAACTGTTTTCCCGAGTGGTTATACTATGTTGCATTCCCACCAACACTGTAACATGGTTTCCCTTTCCCTGCATCCTTGCCAACATCTGTTGTTTCCTGAGTTGTTAAATTTAGACATTCTGACTGGTATGAGGTGGTATTTCATTGAGGTTTTGATTTGTTTTTCCCTGATGCCGAGTGATGTTGAACAGTTTTTCATGTGTCTGTTGGCCATTTGTATATCTTCCTTGGAGAAATGTCTGTTGATGTCATCTGCCCACTTCTTGACTGGATTATTTGGTTTTGGGGTGTTGAGTTTGAGAAGTTCTTCAGAGATTTCAGATACTAGCCCTTTATTTGATAAGACATTTGCAAATACCTTCTCCCACTCTGTAGGTTGCTTTTCAGTTTTTTTAACTGTTTGCTGTGCAAAGCTTTTTTATCTTGATGAAGTCCCAATAGTTCATTTTTGCTTTTGTTTCCCTTGGCTTTGGAGATGTGTCTAACAAGAAATTGCTGCAGCCAAGGTCAAAGAGGTTGCTGGGTGTGTTCTCCTCTAGGATTTTGATGTATTCCTGTCTCACATTTAGGTCTTTAATCCATTTTGAGTTTATTTTTGTTGCCCAATCTGATAGTCTCTGTATTTTAATTAGTATGTTTAATCTACTTCTAATTAATGTAATAATTTATTAGTTGGGTTTAGATTTACTATTTTCTTTTTTATTTCATTTTTAAAGTTATTATTATTATTATTATTATTATTGTATATGTTTACTATTGTTTTATTGTTTTCCATTTATCTCATCAATTTTTTTCCCTCTGTTTTTCCTTTCCTTCAATCTCTTGGGTTAATTGAATCATTCTTAGAATGAATTCAATTTTAATTTATCTATTGGCTTTTTGGCTGTATCTCTTTGCCTTATTTTTCAGTAGCTGCTCTAGAGATTACTGCATTCATCTGAATCTTTTAGCTTCTCAAAATTATTACTCAAACAAGAATATATAAGTCAATCAGGAAAACAAATTAATAAATCAATCCCAGTGACAGACTACTTCTACCAGAATATTCTAGGTACTTATTATTCAAGGTGTAGTCTAAGACTAGGAGTGAATCTCTTGGGATTGTGTTAGAACTGCAGAATCTCTAGTCCCACTCCAGATTTACTAAACCATAATATGCATTTTTTATGAGATTAGAACTTCTTTTTTTTATTTTTTAATTTTTTTTGCATTTTTTATTTATTTTTTATGTTTTTATTTTAACAGACTCCCCAGATGATTCACATGCACTTTAAAGTTTAGGAAGGACTGTCCTCAGTAATTAATTGACATTCTGCAGTAACACAGTGCAAATATTAGACACATGAGGCTCCCTATTTGATGACATCTATCACTTCTTGGAATCCACCATACCATGATCATCTTCAGTCAGCTTGCATAGTTTTGTTTATTCCTGTTGTGAGTACTATCCCCAAAAGACCACAACCACACAACCAATCTTCTGTTTATTATCAGTTCCTTGGCTTTCTGGGTTATTCTGAAACCTGATTCTTACCAAGCCCCTCTAAAATGGAAAATGCACAATGCTTTTGCTCCATGCAATGCCACATTTATTTTATTTTATTTTTTTGTGAAATGTTGTCTTCTATCTCCATAGCTGTGTTGTGCTGACAATGGAATAACTTCTGGACTGAAATGATAGCTCTCTCAAAAGCCAAACAAGCTGATTCCGAATTTCTGAGATATGGCCCTACTGTTGGATACATAGTAGTCATAGGTTGAGTTTCCCAGGCAATAGACTCTGAGGAATTCAACACATGCATTTTGTTTATTTTTTTTTAAGATTTTATTTATTTATTTGACAGAGAGAGAGAGAGAGCACAAGTATGCCAAGAGGCAGGCCGAAGGGTGGGGGGAAGCAGCTTCCCTGCTGAGCAGAAAGTCCGATGCGGGGCTCAATCCCAGGACCCTGAGATCCTGACCTGAGCTGAAGGCAGAGGCTCAACCCACTGAGCCACCCAGGTGCCCCTCAACACATGTATTTTAGTGGGACACAGACATTTAGTCCATAGCAACCCTCATTGTGTAAAAGCAGCCCTATCTCCTCCTGATGACTAGGATCAGTTATATATAATTAGGATAGTAACTCCTTTCCTTGCTTCTGGTCTCTTGGCATAAGAAGTTCAACATGACTGGGGGATAGCCACAGCTTTAAGTTTAGTAGAAAAAACAAAATGGAAAGTTCTTATAGAAATTTGTCCTGGGACGCCTGGGTGGCTCAGTTTGTTAAGCGGCTGCCTTTGGCTCAGGTCATGATCCCAGTGTCCTGGGATGGAGTCCCACATCGGGCTCCTTGCTCAGCAGGGAACCTGCTTCTCCCTCTGCCTCTGCCTGCCATGCTGTCTGCCTGTGCTCGCTCGCTCTCTCTCCCTCTCTCTCTGACAAATAAATAAATTTAAAAAAAAAAGAAATTTGTCCTTATATTTATGGTCAATTGGCTTTCAAAAAGGGGCCGAGGCAATTGGGGGGGGGTGCAGGAAGGGGAGATAGTCTTTTCAGCAAATGCTCTGAAACAATTGGATATTAATATGTAAAAAATAAATAAGATACTTATTTCACACCATAAAAAAAGTTAGCTCAAAATAGATCACCGAACGAATTGTAAAACTTAACAACTATACAGCTTCTAGAAGAAAACATGAGAGAAAATCTTTGTGACTTTGGGTTAAGTAAAGGTTTCTTAATAAGACACCAAAATTTATTTTTAAAAATTGATTATTGTACTACAGAATTTAAAACTTTTGTTTTTCAAATGACACCATAAAAATGAAAAGACAAAAGTTGGGTGAGCCTGGTGGTGGGTATTATGGAGGGCACGTATTGCATGGAGGACTGGGTGTGGTGCATAAACAATGAATTCTGGTACACCGAAAAGAAATAAAAAAATAAAAAAATAATTAAAAAAAAAGAAAAGACAAAAAGGACTGAAAATATTCACAAATTATATATATGATAAAGGACTTATGTCCAGATTACATAAAAAACTCGTACATAGGACTAGGGGTGCCTGGGTGGCTCACATGGGTAAGTTCCCAACTCTTGATTTCAGCTGAGGTCATGATCTCAGGGTCCTGGGATTGAGCCCCACATCAGGCTCCATTCTAAGTGGTAAGTGTGCTTGAGGATTCTCTTTCTTCCTCTCCCTCTGCCCCTCTCCCCCTCCCCCACTCACGCTCTCTCTCTCTCAAACAAATCTTATAAATAAATAAAATAAAACTCCTACATATGATTCAATAATAAAAAGACAAATAGCCCAATTTAAAGTATCTTCGCCAAAAAGGTATGTGAATGACCATTAAGCACATGAAAATATACTCAACACATTAGTGCCCATCAGGGAAATGCACATTAAGACTACACTAAGATACTACTACACATCCACTACAAGAGCTACATTGAAAAGACTTTTAACACCACGTGTTGGTAAGGACAGAGAGAAACTGGACATGTCATACATTGTGATAATTTAAAATGATACAGCCACTTTGGAAAATAGTTTAACAATTTCTTAGAATTAAACACATTTGTACCATATGACCCACCAATTCCAAACGAAGTTGTGTACTTGAATGTTCATAGAAGCATCATTATTGGGGCACCTGGGTGGCTCAGTGGGTTAAGCCTTTGCCTTCAGCTCAGGTCATGATCCCAGAGTCCTGGGATCGAGCCCCGCATCGGGCTCTCTGCTCCGCGGAGAGATTGCTTCTCCCCCTCTCCCTGCCTGCCTCTCTGCCTACTTGTGATCTCTGTCTGTCAAATAAATGAATAAAATCTTTAAAAAAAAAAAAAGAAGCATCATGAGAGCCAAAAACTGGAAAAATCCAAATGTCCATCAATGAATAGATATACACAATGTGGTAGATCCATAGAATACTTGTTTGTACAAAAAGGAGACTACTGATATGTGTTATAACTGGATGAGTCTCAAAAACATGCTAAATGAGAGATGCCAGACAAAATCTACATATTGTATGGCTCCACTTATCTAAATTTCTAGAAAAGGCAAGTCTTTCTAGAAATGAGTTGATTAGTAGGTAGGTACCTGGGGCTGGAGTTGGAGACTGACTACAAATGGGCACAAGAGAAGTTTTTGAAATGATATAAATGTTCTAAAATTTGTTTGTAGGGATAATTGCACAACTGTATAGATTGATCAAAAATCACTGAACTGTGTAAGTTATACCTCAGTTAAGTGCTACAAATATCTTGAAATATCATATTTCAAATAGTAATTGATGACGATTGATGATGAAGCTCTTTCTGTGTCCCCTGGTGGAAGCAGCCCTCCGTTAGGAACTAGGATCCTTAGACCTATAAAGCCCGGCATTACAGTGACTGAAAGCTCAAATTCCCCCAGGAGGTCATTGGAGGTGATGTAACCAGAGCTATTCTTGCTACCACTCTTGATTCCTGGACTGTGTATTTTGCCTGTTGGGAAAACAGTACCATAAAACAGTCATTGATTTAGGGTTCATAGTGCATTGTGGAGGGTGGCACCCCATTCTTGAAGAGTATTCTCTCTAAGCTGGTGCCTTAGCTATGCTTTCAAAAGACCATTATGTCATTCTCTTGGGCCAGCTACTTCTGGATAGTGCAGTATATGGAAGGATCAGTGGATCCCATAATCATGATCTCACAGCTATACCAACTTTGCTAAGTGAATCTTGGCCCAAAGAGATATTATGCAGGATCCTTTGTCATTAAATCAGATCCTCTGTGAGTTTTCACATGGTGATGTTAGCTGATGCCCTACAGAGAGGAAAGGTAACCCATACTCAGAAGAGGTGTTAATTTTAATCAAGGTGAATCATTGCCCTTTCAGAATGGAAACGACCTAATGCAATCAGCTTACCACCAAGTGGCTGACTAGTCTCTTCGAATGAAGGTTGGTCTCTGTTGCTGGCAATTTGAACAGTCAACTGCTGCAGTAGCTACATCAGCCTTTGTGAATGAGACCCTGCTATTTAGCAAATAGCCTCCTGCCATCATGGCTGCTCAGTTCATTGTGCCAATGACAGGGGTTGGATGACATCAGCTCCTTAAGAGCTTGTGTTCTGTTTGGTTGTTGAGCCTAGTGGGGAAGAAGGAGGATCTGAAGATGCTCCTAGCACAGGAATAACTAAAGAGGTGAGAGAAACCTCAGCTTCAAACACTGAAATACTGCTGTAAGACTCTCCCGCCAGAGAATAGAACCAGAGATCCAAGGAAATTCACGGGTGGGCGCCACCTCAGATTTAGTACTCCCACTTCATTGTGTGGAATAACATACTGGAAATTCTTCCAGAGTATACACTCTTGGTCTCTCAGCTCCATGTGGGAGGGCAGGGATTTGAACCCAGAACTTCTGGACATGTTCCAAATTTACAGGTGATAGGATCCACAGAGGGAAAAGCCACCATAGCATGAAGGTAGTAATTGATGACAAGAAGCATTACATATGGAGCTAACAACAGCTGTTTTAAAACTGAGTTCTAGAAGATTTCTGCTGTGCCTTGTAACCTGGCACTCTTTGCACAAGGCACACTATAGAGACTATCTACTGTATAAAAGGTAGTAATCATATTAGATAAAACTTTTGTTGCTCTCCTTCAAAGAAAGTAACTTAATCTAGATTAGGGAAGATGGAATCTAGTGCAAAGATAGAGTGTGTTCTTTAGAAGAAAAAGTGCGGGAATATGGACCAGGCCTATGGAAAATTGGAAACCAAGAACCGGGGACATATGAGGATGCCCTCATCATCTTTGCTCTTTGGCTGTTCTTTTTTATTTTTTCCTCTTTGCAAACTTGTTTTCTCTTTGCCACCCAAGTACACATGGGAAAACACAATTACCCCAAAACTCCTAAGTGTGTGTGTTATGGATCCAGTGACCCACTCCCTGGTTATTAACAACAATCCCCAAAACCTTGCAGAAAGAATCTGATTGGCTTAGGCAGGGTCAGTGTCACACAGCACAGACATGAGTACCTCATCTATGTGGATAAGGAAGAGGGGTGACTGGGAAAAATGCCCAGAGAAATGGGATTGTTGGCTCATAAGTTAGAAAGCCAAACAAAAAGGTGCTTAAAAATAAATTAGAATTGATTCAGTTAAGTGTGTAATTGAACTCTCTCTTCAAATGTCATAAGGCTTCCACAGAGGAGTTATTTAACATATTTCAATAATAATAATAATAACAATAATAATAATGTTCATTTATCAATTTGGAAGATTTTTTTGCTAGCCTTTGTGCATTTTATATTTTTGCATGTGTGTATGCATGTGCTTTATTTTAAGTTAATCCTTACAATAACTCCATGAGGTTGGCTTAATTATCTCCATTTTGCAAATTAGAAAACTTATAAGTCACCTTTTTTTGTTTTGTTTTGTTTTAATGTACCTGAAATTACACAGGCAAAGGCACCTCCCCATCAGTCAGGCTCCAAAATCCATGTTCTTAACCACAACGGTAATTATAGGTAGATTTTTAGCAACTGGTCCCAGTGTCCAGTCCAAATCCTGAAGAGAGAAAGGGAACTGAGTTTGACCACTGGGGTCTGGATGATTGCAAACATTAATTCCAGGGAAATAAAGGAACTCAGAATATAAACTTTGCAGTGTAGTAATAATGAACGAGAGAGTGTTAGAAATTTTATTCTTGGCCTACAATATCTGGAATTTGATTGGTGTTGACACAAAGTCCCCCTTCATAAGTTTGGGTAGGAATAGATGTGCTTTATGTACAGTAAAAGAAGATGGAGTTTCCCAAAATTGGTTCTAAGATGTTAAGCAGGAAATGATCAAACAGCAAACACTCTGGGCTCCTTGAAGGGTGAAATAGTGTCATTTGGGATGTCTTGGTGTTGGTGATTTTCCAAAATGGCAGGTTGGTTTTCATTTTGGACACCAATGAAGAAGTGACTTTTCCTCACTGCCACCCTCCTTCCCCATTGCACAGTAGAGCAGAAACAACATAATGGCACATACAACCTGCAGCTGGTCTGCACAGGAACAAGGAAAGTATGTTTTTCTTTTGCAGTTTTAATTTTTACTTGTTTTTTCATAATAAAAATAAAATCTAATAGTCACTTATTCTCATTTCTAGGTGATTTAGCATAACCCCTTCTTTATTCTAAAGACTTGATGTTCCTTTATCAGTCATTCGGGAAAGCCCCATCCTGATGTGCATCATTTGGGAAGTTTTATGATGGAACTGATGTGTAGGACCATCAAACAAGTCCATACTTATGAAGTAGCCATTTCCTAGGGGATCTGTGTGCACAGAACCACAAGATATGCTGCTTCCTTCTACTCACTGGGCAAAGCATTTCTGATTCACCAGGGTCTTCACAGCAGTCTTCACATCCTTGTTTCTGAGGCTGTAGATGATAGGGTTGAGCATGGGGGTCAGCACCCCATAGAAGAGGGAGATGAGCTTGTCCGAAACATCCTGCTTGTCTGCCCCCAGGGGGTCCTTAGATTTGGGTTTTGCATACATGAAAAGTATAGTCCCATAGAAGATGACCACCACAGTGAGGTGGGCAGAGCAGGTAGAGAAGGCCTTTCTCCTCCCCTCAGCTGAGGGAATCTTCAGGATGGTGGTGAGGATGAAG
>PISX010026420.1:0-24537 GCA_004024625.1 Mellivora capensis | reverse complement strand
AAAGATACAGATGTGGTGAAAAGAAGGGCCATCTGTACCCCAATGTTTATAGCAGCAATGGCCACAGTCACCAAACTGTGGAAAGAACCAAGATGCCCTTCCACGGACGAATGGATAAGGAAGATGTGGTCCATATACACTATGGAGTATTATGCCTCCATCAGAAAGGATGAATACCCAACTTTTGTAGCAACATGGACGGGACTGGAAGAGATTATGCTGAGTGAAATAAGTCAAGCAGAGAGCGTCAATTATCATATGGTTTCACTTATTTGCGGAGCATAACAAATAACATGGAGGACATGGGGAGATGGAGAGGAGAAGGGAGTTGAGGGAAATTGGGGGGGAGATGAACCATGAGAGACTATGGACTCTGAAAAACCACCTGAGGGTTTTGAAGGGGCGGGGGGTGGGAGGTTGGGGGAGCCAGGTGGTGGGTTTTATGGAGGGCACGCATTGCATGGAGCACTGGGTGTGTTGTAAAACTATGAATTCTGTTATGCTGAAAAGAAATGAAATAAAAAAATAAAAAAATGCTATGTAACCTTTAAAATAGCTTTAGCTACAAAAGCTTACAACCTAATTGTACTACTTTGATTTGTAGGCAGTGAAAAAAAATAAGTTTACGGCTGGTGTCACTTCACTACGATCTTGTACCACATGGTATGAGATCTCATGTTTATGAGGCTTCTCAAAAGTTTTTTAGGTACTGGAAAGGATAAGAAAGATAATGACCCAAAAGACAAATATAGGCCTAAAATCTATAATGCATCATTTTCCATCAAGATCAAATTAACACACATCTAGATAGCAGTTTATAGTTTTGATATCAGACTCTATTTTTAAAAACCGCACATCTATAGTAAATGGAATTGATTCTTTAATTTCCCTTTTTATATTTTCATTGCTAGTGTATAAGAAAGCAACTGATTTCTGTGCACTCATTTTGTATCCTGTCACATTACTGAATGGCTGTATGAGTTCTAGTAGTTTGGGGGTGGAGTCTTTTGGGTTTTCCATATAAAGTATCATGTCATCTGTGAAGAGAGAGAGTCTGACTTCCTCTTTGCCATCTGAATACCTTTTATTTCTTTTTGTTGTATGATTGCTGTTGCTAGGACTGCTAGTACCATGTTGAACAAGAGTGGCAAGAGTGGACATCCTTGTTGTGTTCCTGATCTCAATGGGAAGGCTGTCAGTTTTTCCCTATTGAGAATATCTGCTGTGTTCCCTCTATCCTTATACTTTGAGTTTTAATCAGGAACGGATGCTGTATTTTGTCAAAAGCTTTTTCTGCATCAATTGACAGGACCATGTGGTTCTTCTCTCTTCTTTTATTGATTTGTTCTATAACATTGATTGACTGGCAAATGTTGAACCATCCTTGCATTCCAGGGATACATCCCACCTGGTAATGGTGGATAACCTTTTTAATGTACTGTTGGATCCTATTAGCTAGGATCTTGTAAAGAATCTTGGCATCCGTATTCATCAGGGATATTGGTCTGAAATTCTCTTTTTTGATGGGGTCTTTGCCTGGTTTGGGGATTAAGGTTTTGTATCAACATGGATGGGACTGGAGGAGATTATGCTGAGTGAAATAAGTCAAGCAGAGAAAGTCAATTATCGTATGGTTTCACTTGTGGAGCATAAGAAATAACATGGAGGACATTAGGAGAAGGAAAGGAAAAGTGAATTGGGGTAAATTGGAGGGGGAGATGAAAGATGAGAGACTGTGGATTCTGAGAAACAAACTGAGGGTTATGGAGGGGAGGGAGGTGGGGGGGTGAGCCTGGTGGTTGGTATTAAGGAGGGCACTTATCGCATGGAACACTGGGTGTGGTGCATAAACAATGAATCTTGGAACATGAAAAAATAAAATAAAATTAAGATGTTAAAAAAACCCCTGCACATCTATATTCTGTGATTTACAGCCAACATACAGTTTGGTTGGTATACCTTTCAGGATTTTAGATACAAGCAATAGTATTAAATGTTTCCTAAGAAATAAGTGAAATAAATTTGCATCAAATTGTGAGAATTCAAATAAGCACATTTTGCTAGTATGATTGTACCTCGTTCTCCCTTCTGACACTTCTTTCTTTGCACTGTACACTTTCTTGTCTCACTGGTGGGGGGACACAGGTTACCCTTTGCTGATGGATGCTGTGTTATTTCTCGGACCCGTGTTTCAATCCCTCTTTTGAAACCACACGTTTTTCCTTTCTTCATGCATGGACTCCAAGGACTCCATTCACTGGCCTCACAGTGCACTGAAACAGAGGAGCAGAAGCAGGCTCAGCAGGCTCACAGATATTCTCACAATTGCTCAAGAAACAAAAATATTTGCTTCTATCAATACTTGTTCAAATTCTGAGACATCCTGTAGAACAAACTTGGGCAAGATGACTTAAAGAAAACAAAGAGAAAGGGAAAGGTAGAAATATAATATTTTCATGTTTTTCATGCTTATAAATATCAGGTAAACCCATTCTTGCATTAGGTTTACTTTTCACTCAAGATTTATAAACCTGGGCACTAAAATAATTACTCACAATTGACCAAGGCTTTATTGATTGATCCTGACCATAACTTGATAGACTAATCACTATTATGTGCTACAGATCTGCTTCTTGAACTTCAGCGTGCAATAGAATCACCTGGAGGGCTCGCTGAAGCACAGAACATTGGACCCCAGCCCTGGAGTTTCTCATTTAGTTGTCTGGGACCAGGCCTGAGAATTTTTGTTTTTAACAATACATATGGTGCTGATTTGCATGTACAAAGAACACCCTTGAAGAACTTCTGTGCTAAAGAATGGTTAAGCAAAAAAGGTGTCCATGGGACACGTGGGTGGCTCAGCTGGTTCTGCCTTCGGCTCAGGTCATGATCCCAGGGTCCTGGGATGGAGCCCTGTGTTGGGCTCCCTGCTCAGCGGGGAGCCTGCTTCTCCTTTTCCCTCTGCTGCTCCCCATGCTCTCTCTCTGCGCCAAATAAATAAAATCTTAAAAGAAAAAAAAAAGGCATCCAGGTCATTGACCTGGATTCATTGCTTTTTCTACTTCATGTGCAGTTGAATACTTACATATTATTTATTAACAGTATTGGTTCAGACATAGAGGCATCTATTTTAAGTGGATTCTGGGTCAATTTCAGCTGAGAAACTGCTTCTAGAATCAATGTGAAGAAATGATTTCTAAGAAGAACAGATGTAATTTTTCTAAAGCTTCTTCTGTAGATTCCCCCCCCCCCTTTTCTATATGTATTAATCTCTTCTTTTCAATCATGGCTTTCCAGAGTCTTTTAACAGACTTATGCACTTCTAACAAAAATAAGTATCTGCAAGGTGCTATTATTCTATTTTTGTTCATACAACTTCCTAATTTACAATAACTGAAACAACTTGCAGCAATAATTCTTTAGATGATAAAAGATTCTTTCCACAAAACATGTTTCCATTAACCTTTCTTGCTGCTGCCTACTGATTTAAAGGATCCTTATGTTATAGCAAAATTCTTTCATGCAACCTCAAAAAATATAACCTAAATGTTTTAGAAACTTAAATTCTTTTGCCACACATTCTTTCACATGCTTTTATAGTTGCCATCAGGTATCTGAAGGTAACACAGACTTAAGTGCTAATGACTAAATTAGTGAATTTAAGTTTCTGTAACTTAAATGAACCTTACTGAGCCACTTTTAGTTTTCATGTTTAGTTCTAACATAATGATGTTAGTCAAAGAACAGAGCAACAGGGGTGCCTTGGTAGCTCAGTCAGTTAAGCATCTGTCTTCGGCTCAAGGCATGATACCAAAGTCCTGGGATCAAGCCCCACAGTGGGCTTCCTGTTCATCAGGGAGTCTTCTTCTCACCCTGCTCTCATACTCTCTCTCAGTCTCTCTCAAATAAATAAAATCTTTTTTTTTTTTAAAGAATAGAGCACAAAGTCACTTAATGATATTGTATCTTTTGCCAATTAAGGACATATCTCCCAACCTGATAGTAATGATACAAAAGCAGTGGATTTTTAGTACAAACAAATAAAACCATCTCCAAGAAAGCAAATGGAAAAATAAAAATCAAAGTTTGCGAGCTGTCACTTCTTCTAAAATTCATTTATTGCCAGAACCGAGAGGACTAAATTAGAAAAAAAAAATTACGTGATGTGAAAATGACCAGAACATTGGTGCTTTTTCACAATTGCAAAGGTGGTCTAGGCAAATGTGTATTTAGACTTTAGAAAAAAAGATTTTTAAAATTACAGCTAGGAGTCCTTAGTCATATGATAAATGGTTCTAAAAATGAAATTCTTTTTTTTTTTTTTTTTTTTTAAGTAGGCTCCTTAGCCAGCATGGAGCCCAACATGGGGCTTGAACTCAAAACCCTGAGGTCAAGACCTGAGCTAAAATCAAGAGTTGGATGCTTAACTGACTGAGCCACCTAGGTGCCCCGAAAAATGAAATTATTTTTTTTTAAGATTTTATTTATTTATTTGACAGACAGAGATCACAAGTAGGCAGAAAGGCAGAGAGAGAGAGAGGAGGAAGCAGGCTCCCTGCTGAGCAGGGAGCCCAATGCAAGACTCAATCCCAGGACCCTGGGATCATGACCTGAGCCAAAGGCAGAGGCTTTAACCCACTGAGCCACCCAAGCGCCCGAAAAATGAAATTCTAATGACAATCTTAGATAATTCCACTGAGGAGAAGGAGGGAAAACACTGAAAACTTATGAGTTCAGATATTAAAGAGCTCTAAAAAAAAGGGGGGGATAGTTAAAAAGCCTTAAGAGGAAGAGAGTTTTTCCTAGAGAAATACTGTAGAATGAATCTATAATATTAGTTTCTAAAAATATTTCTGGAAAATTGGAAACTTTGGAAAACATGAAAGATAACAAAAAGGATTGTGATTTAAGTTACAATCAGTTTGTTAAATGAACGATACAGAACTGGAGCATCATTTGGTTAAGAGGTAACTTAGAAAAAAAACCAAAATTACTCATTTTCTCTATTTCTTCTATTTCCTGTATTAAAAACAATATTAACAATGGAAATCTTTAACTAATCACTAATGAAACAAGAGTCTGAAAAAAGTCATTAGCTTCCTGTCCCTGGAAGTGGTCACTTTGTGATAGTCTTAAATGTTCTAAGAGGGATTCTTGAATTGGGAGAAAAGCTGAACTAGATGTTCCCACCAGTAATGACCTTATAACACCATTACTCGTTTGCTCTCATTCTTGTTGACCAATTGCATGGTTCCATTAAGAACATAGCAAAGGGCATGTTCCTTGCTACTCACTGTTTAAAGTTCGGTATCTTCCTCTGTGAATACTTGAACAAGGCCAACTCTCCAAGAGGAGCCAAAAGGATGACACGATGACAGTGCAGAAAGGACGCAAGTATCTAGAGCATGAAACAGAACTATATTCTCCTATAAAATTGGGTTCAATGGACATACATTTATGCCTAATTTGACAACAAACCATGAAGAGTGGATATATTGAAACTTGTCTTTCCCCCTAGCTTTATATCAGGGTGGCATTTTCTCTGTATATGACCTTTCCTCTCAATAATAATCTGTGTAAGAAACAAGTGACACAATGTCGATTTCAGCAAAGGGAGGGACACCTTCTTCAGTATCTTTGGTGAGCACCAGAGAACTAGAGCTAATAATAGCACTGACAATAACTCACACTGTGTCCTTGGAACCATTATTTCAAGCTCTCGGTTGTAGTTTCATCTCTGTTGAAGGAGTAAGCTCTAATGTTTCTTTGTGCCAAGCAAGCAGGTCATCATTTTTCATGAAATTCTGGGACAAGCTCAGTCATTGCTCACCTACTGCTTGTTGGTAGAGAGCACATGACGGGAGGCATCCCTTACGGCAAGCAACAAGAGGGAGCCCTGAACAAAAGTCATGGACTTGCACCATTACCGTGTCCTAGGTCATTTACACCTAACTGTTCAATGAGCCAGATTCACTAAATGGATTTTAGATTGCTAACCCCTATTCTTAAACATATAAATTACTTAAATTTAACTGTGTTAAGAGATAGTTTTTGTCTAAAAGTAGGATAAATTACCATTCAGCTTTACTAGTTAATCCAACAATGCCAGGTGCTAAGTGCTCTCTATGATAGAAAAACATTAATACATTTATGATAAACAGCCTTTCAGGACTGAATGCTACACTTTCAACAGCTAAGAGAATCTAAACACTTGCTCCTTTTTCTGGGTTGAGAAAGACCACAAACTTTCTGCAACTCATCCTGAATTTCTGTCCTTGAGTACTCCACAGAACTGTTTCCTATTTCTTCCACAGTTTGGAACTTATTACTTTTAATCATCAGCCCTCAGGACTTACAAAGAGATGGACTTGAAGTGCTTTCTCATGTATGTTTTACCCTATTTCTAAGTTGTTTCTCTGTGTCTTTACTGACTAGAGGGGAAAAAAAAAAGACTAAACCAAAATGAGCCATGAACTGTTTCATGCTTGCTGTTTTCCAGATGCTTCTGAAATTATCTTTAAAATATCATCTATTCGTTTCATTCTTCCATGAAGTTTGTTTAGAACTAAGTGTTTCTTGTGGACCTGAAACAGGTGAACCACTATGTTAGAGTTATTATTCTACACTTTTGATTCTAATAGATCTATCTGTGGGGACCCCAGGGGAGTCCTGGAGACTATCTTGTACTGAATCAGGAGAACATTTGCGTACATATGCCAATATCAGTGCAGCATCAAAGGTTCTTGTAGCTCTTGCCCAGGGGATTTTGAGATTTAGTATGCTGTTTTCCCTTTTGACATAGCATCTGCTCCCCAACTGTTCATCAAACTCATAGCTGTAGTAGCTGTGCAACACTCAAAAGAGGGAAAATAGAGGCTGACAGTTATCCATTATTTAGACAAACAACTGGTCTGAGGGACGTCTCTCCCAGGAAATTCAGCCTGCATTTAATCAGACCCTGTGACTTGTGTCCTCCTGTCAGTTTGAGTGAGTCCCAAGTCCTCTCCTTGCTTCTGAATACCTGTGCAAGTAGGGCATTTCAGCAAAGCAGTGCAAGAGAAAAAAGTCATATTTTCAACTATATCAACTCCAGTTCTGTAGATCTTTGGCTCATCTACTGAGTGTCAACGGGCCATACCCAGAGAGTGATTTCTCCTCTTGGAAAACAACATTACTCATGCTTGACATCAGACCTAGGTGTTTTGTGAAACTCTTGTCCTAATGTGGAAATTTAGTTTAAGACCAAATATATGTGTGTGTGTGTGTGTGTGTGTGTGTGTGTTATTTAAGACATATGCAAGTATGTCTATAATAAATAGACAAGTAAGTAGAACTTCATGGTATCATAATGATATAAAATAAATATGTAATGATCAGAATAGCTAAAACAGTTGCCAACAGTCTCTAAGAAATAATGGGGCACCCACGGGGTGTTAAATTATACCGTGATACATGCTGGGTAAGGCTGTGGGAACTCTGTTAAGATGCTATCTTTGTAAGGAAGGATGAAGAAAGCCTCTTGGAAATAGTCTCTCAGGTAGTTGTGAAACAAGACTTTAAGTAGCACTTCCACGGAGACTGACATTATCATCTGAGATGTTTCTCCTCCCCTATAAACCTTAGAGTTCCTTCTCACCAATACTGACGCACTCCATGGTATGGTTGTTGGCTTCTAACCCTTCTGGGCAATTGTCAAGGCACTTTCCAAGGTGTAAGTAAAATCCACTTTTACACTTTGTGCAGAAATTTTTGTTGAAACAGGTATCACAGTCAGCTTTGCATTCTGAAATAGAAAAAAAAGGAAAGAAATATGCTTTCATTATCTTCACTTATCTATTGCTGGTCCAGGTCTGTATGCTTACATTATAGGCACAGACAACTTTTGTGTCAAACATGCTTAGGATTCAAAATTAATTTGCCAGACTGAATTATGGATTCCTCCACAGTCATTCAGTTGATATACATCAGCCATTGATTTTGAAATTATTGTATTGATAGCCCTATGAAAAGTTTTTGGCAATGTGTCTATTGCCAAAAATGTTTATAGGACCAAGTATTTATTTATATTAAATGACAGTAAAAAGTGTTTCATCAGAGCTTTAACGAAATATACTAGATATTGCTTTTGGGCTGTTTTGGGAGTCTATTCATTCGTTCAACAAATATTTGATTGTCCACTACGTGCCTAGCACTATTGTAGATATTGCTTGACAGCAGAGCATACAAGAGAGATAAAGACTTCACAGAGCTTACATTTTAGGAGGGGAGAGACAATAAATAATAACAACATCTGACCCTTATACAGTGATACTGTAAGTCAGATACCACTGTGAGCATTTTATACTAATAAGTCACTTAAGATGTTTAAGTTGTGGAGGTTATTGTGAGGACAATAACCCAGTGAGACAGCTCCTATTATAATTTCCATTTTATAGATAAGGAAACCAAGGCTCAGAAAGATTATGTAACTAACCCAGGACCACAGAGCAAAGTGGTTCCAGAGTGATAAGTGCTCCGGAAAGAATAACTATGGCAAATGACCAATAAGGGGAGACGGTTGATTATTGTGAGTAAGCAGGTCATGGAATGCTTCTCTGAGAAGGTGACATATGAGCAGAATCTTGAATGAAAGAAGAGAGCCAACCAAGCAAAGATGTAGGTAGGCAAAGAGCTTTCCAAACTGTCAGAACAGTGAGTGTAGAACAGTAACTGCAAAGCCTTGAGGTGGGAAGATCTTGCAAGAAGACCAGTGATGTCAGTGGAAAATGGCTGAGGTGCATTCACAGGAGAGGAGTTGGAGAGGAAGGCAGGGCTACGTGTGGTGTATGACAGAGGAATGATATTTCTGAATTTAGATTCTAAAAAGTTACTGGGTCTACAATGGGGAGAGTAGACTTTCAGGGTCCAGAGGAGAGGGGATAATGATAGCGTTTTCAACATTCATTTCCAACAGATAGATAAATGTCTCACTGGCTATATTGGAATCCTTCTTGAAGCAAAAACAGCTGAATTTTTTCTTTAAGTCATTAAATACTTGGATGTTATGATCATAATGGGAACTCAGATGGCATTAATGGTTACTGTACTTTTCTATACGTTCCATGAGTAATAACCAGGTTCAGTAATAATCAGTTTTTGCTTTTATAATGTAAACAATATGTTATATGTTAAATAATATGTTGTATGTTAAATATATGTTAAATAATATATGTTAAACAATAACACCAAACTTGAGTGCTTTCTACAAGAGGTGAAAATTTTCCTGCTCTGAGGGCTAAGTCCAAGTATGGTTTAGCATAATTATCAGGTAAATATCATTATTTCTTGAACATTGAATATCACAAATACTCTAGAGGCCAGTAAATCTGAGAAGTCCCCAAGAATGAGATAAAAACATAATGCCGTGTAGCACTTACTTGTACACTTATTTATATCTGGATATCGAGTTCCATAATATCCACTGGGACATGAAGAGAGACACACTCCAATCTGCTTCATGCCAATTCTTTCCAGAACAAAAAATAGTCTGGGCTTACATGACAAACATCCATTGTAATCTGAACACGTTGCACAGCCTCCTTGGCAGCCTTGACTGACGTTAGGATGCACTGAAGGGACACATGCAGAAAGATAAAAACAAATGTTAAATTATAAATACAGAAGTTTGATGACATTCTCTAGGCAGATGGTACACTTTGTTTCATTAGGTTTCAATTGGTGGTAATGGGTAAATGAGTTGGAATTTTTGTTTCCCTTTTCTATGATCTACTATTTCCCTTTAATACATACATAGTTTTTAATTAAAAGTTCTTAGAATTTTGGAATTTGGAAACTAAGAATATACTGCCTCAAACTATTTATAGATCTCTCTCTTCTCTCTCTCTCACACACACACACACATAATGAAAATATTCTCATTGAACCAGGATCCTGGAAGATTGGGGATTGGGTAATTTTGCACTGAAATCAATGCACATTAGTTTGCTTGTCATTTATGTGGTGGATGAAAAGCATGCATCTAATTTCTTCAAGCGAGGATGACAACATAGATGAAAGTTTAACTTGAACAAGGATACTTCCTTTTAGGATATCTTTTTTTAACTGTGGTCTATTAGCGAACACAGTTTTACCCTTTGTTCCCGTGTAAATTGATTATGAAACTATGTAGTTCCTTGGAACCCATTCTCCCATGCTTTCTTAAAATATTTTCTTTTCACCGGAGTTTTATATGTATCAGTTCAAATTGATACAATGAAGAAAATATGATGTTTATCTTACCAGTATTTCCACATGATCATATGTGGTTATTTATATTACTAATTATAATTCATAATATTTATAATGTTCAACACTTCATCTTTGGGGAGAGAATTCTTTTTTTTTTAAGATTTTATTTTTTTGTTTGACAGAGAGAGAGGTAGCGAGAGAGGGAATACAAACAGAGGGAGTGAGAGAGCGAGTAGCAGGTTCCCTGCTGAGCAGGGAGCCCAACGCGGGGCTCCATCCCAGGACCCTGGGACCATGACCTGAGCTGAAGGCAGATGCTTAATGACTGAGCCACCCAGGTACCCCTAGGGGAGATAATTCTTATAGTTCTTCTGTCTTCATCTTCCATCTACTCAAGTGCAATATGTATTTAGTGAGGACATGACACTAGAGCTACACATATTCCTGTGGTGGTAAGAATATTCATTAGCAAGTCTGAACAGGTATAAACAAACATGTGCAAGATTCATGTTTAAAGATCTTCACAACTTTAAACCTTATGACTATTAACTGGTCATCAGCACATACATATGAGCTGAGGGAAAAGGGCTGACTGAAGTACATCTCTCACGTATCTGTGTTTGGGATGTTTTCTTCTCATGTACTCTGTGTTCAAATACGATATAAGTAGCTTTACTGTCCTTCTAGGAATCCAGAAGGGAAAAATTTTGACCTTTCTGAGAAACAAAGGTTGATGCACAGGAGTGTAAATGTATCCCAATGTGTTCTGACTTCTTCTGTTGTTGGTGGTGGGATTGGGCTCTGATGGGCCTTGTCATTATCAGGTCTGACTTCAGAGTGATGTTTGGTTCTTGCTAAGTTCTTTACCACAAAAACAAATCCCACCAGGCCTAGTTAGAAGAGGGTACCCATAAGCCCAATCAGCCTTACCACAGGGGTGCAAGGGTTAGCTACAGAGAGGTCATTTGGTTGACCAGCATCCTCTGCCTAGAGGAAACCATCCCTGAATCAGCCACAGGAATCACAAGCAGCTCATTCTCATTCCAAGACGTTTTGTAAATAAACTGAGGAAATATGTGGGGGAAGGGAAGTTTGCTTTTCCTGTACATGCTCCTCTATGGGGTGGGACGGACATATAAAAGGCACAGGAGGTTTAGACATTATAGGACCTGGGGGACTTGTAAGTGAAAACTGTTTTCCAAGTAACAGGATCATTTTTCATGCCAGTAAGTCAGCATTGGAGACTTACAGAAAACGTGTACATATATTTTAAGTAGGGAAAGACCCTAAAAAAGAAAAGGGATGAAGAAAGCATCCTGTGCTCAGAAACTGGTTTGGCCCATTTTAAGACACCAGAGATAGAGGTAAAACCTTCTCATAAGAACCATCTGTGGAGAAGTGGACCTCACTTTGAATGAAAATCACTTCAATCCCAGGGCAATAAGTGACTCTGAGTTTGAATACAGGTGGGTTTGACTGGTCCACAACAACCTATCCCTAGCTCTGAAATGCAGCTGCTCAAAGGAAACAGAATTGTAATTTCAAGCACCTCGAAACTTCTGTCAATTATGATATCACTTTAAATCAGTTATGAAAAGAAACATGATTTAGAGGTGCAAAGCCTCAAAAAGGATATACCTTAAAATACATTTCATTTTAAATTTTGGGTTTTGGGTGTTTGGAAACTTCTCCAGGAAAAAGCCCCATAAAAGGACCCATAGTTGGTAACAGTTCCCACCAAAATTATGAGATGTGCCAAGGTACTTTGCTCAATTCTTTAAAACTTTCACCAAAGAAATCTAATAATCAACTCATAATGTTGAGCTATATATTTCTTGCTTGCTTTTTTTTTTTTTTTCATATTTTGCCTTTTTAGAAAAAAAAGTGTTTGGCAAAGTAGATTTTTGAAAAAGTAAAGAAGACACAATTGCCGTAATTGGCAAAGAAAATTTCTATGTGTTTTTAATCAGGAAGTTCCAGTTATGGTCAGGCACAAATAATGGCAAACTTTATTTCTTTAGGAAAGTTTCAGTGTTATGCTGTGGGAAGTAGGAAAAATTGAGACTGTGAAGCTCAGATTCTATGATTCTAGTTTTTTTTTTTTTTTTTTACAGTTGAGTAGTAACTGTTTCTTGAATGCTGTATAAGGGTCACTAAAATTATACAGTCAGTATTACACAACTAGGTACAAATTTCCCAAACTTCATCTTAAGGCAAGTTTTTACTTTTTATATGGAAACCACAGAAAACTTTGGTCTGGATTGATTGTAACTCTTTCAGCCTTAAAATCTTATGATTCTAAACTTAGAAAATTAAATTCTATTTTTTTAAAGATTTTATTTATTTATTTATTTGGTGGTAGGGAGCAGGAGCAGGGGCAGAGGGAGAAGCAGGCTCCCCACTGAGCAAGGAGCCCGATGCAGGATTCAACCCCAGGACCCTGGGATCATGACCTGAGCCAAAGGCAGATGCTTAACCAACTGAGCCACCCAGGTGGTTAATGGAAAAATGATGAATATAAAAAGACTGTAAGCGCAGGACAGATCTAGATTACGGAACACTTTGTGGGCTGTGCCAAGGAAATTATTCTGTTCATATGGGGGATTTCAATCTGGTGAGTGACATGATCACATTTTTATTAGAATGGTAATTTCTCTGGCAGTATGAAAGGCACAGAAACTGGAAGACTAATGTAGGGATCAAGGTAAAAGGCCGATGATAGCTTAAAATATAGTAGACAGTGTAATGTGTTGGGGAAGGTAAGAATACTCCCAAGGACAATTAGGAGGTAGACTCAATCAAAATGGTGAGTAACAAAATGTGGACTGAACAAGAAAAAGGATTTGAGAAAGTGTGTTTTGAGCTCCTGTCAGTGAATAGAAAGGTGAGGGACGGCTGGGGGAGTGAAAGCCTACAGTTAGAGTGGTAGGGCCAGTACATAGAATAAAAAAGTTTAAAAATATAAACATGGCTTGGGATCACTGCTTTTGCAGATTTTATTAAATATCCGGAAGTGATGTTTAATAGATGGAACTTAATATTATAATGGTTGCCAGAGATGTAAATGAGAGTCTCTGTCTATAGCTAATTAGAGATAGAAAGTGGAGATGAAGAATGCCAGAAGTAGGAAACACAGTCCAAAATAAGGGACATTTGGTAAGAGAAAAAGACATATTTTCAGCTGATTTTTAACAATAGTTTGTATTTCTACAGCACTTTTGCTTTCAAAGCATGCATCTCACAAGAAGCTAAATTAACTATAGTAACTATTGTCAGTAAACATAGAAGCCATCACAATTATTTATTTTGAAACCTCAAATTAGGATTCAAAGAAATGCTAAAACTGTAAGGCAAATAGCAAGTTTACATCAAAGGTTAGAATCTAGATCTTTGTTATCTGGTAACAATTTCTTTATACATAAGCAAACTTTAGATGTGTAACAAGGATAAATATGAGTGGAACAATGAGCAAAATTCATGGAAACTTTAAGTTAGGACTTTCTTTTTTTTTTTTTTTTTTAAAGATTTTATTTATTTATTTGATAGACAGAGATCACAAGTAGGCAGAGAGGCAGGCAGAGAGAGAGGAAGGGAAGCAGGCTCCCTGCTGAGCAGAGAGCCAGATACGGGGCTTGATCCCAGGACCCTGGGATCATGACCTGAGCCGAAGGCAGAGGCTTTAACCCACTGAGACACCCAGGTGCCCCAGGACTTTCTTTTTTACAAATGTGTCAAATACATGGTAAAATTAGTGTATCTTTCCCTAAAATTGGGAAATAGGAAAGCATCTTTTCCTAACTGGTATACAAAGGTTAAGTATGAAAAGAGTATATATTAATGCATAATTTAAATCAATTTTCAGTGTCAGAACTGTAGATACTCCCTGAGTGACTTCAATTTCTCTAGATGTTGAGCCTTCCTACTATTTCTCTATTTGATAATCTTGTGATGCATAACTGATGCAACATAAAGGCTATAGTCATGAGAGAGAATCCATTTTTAAAAAAGATTTATTTATTTATTTTAGAGAGAGAAAGAGCAGTGTCGGGGGAAGGGACAGCAAGAGAGGGGGAGAGAGAGAATCTCAAGCACACTCCCTGCTGAGTTCGGAGCTAAAGGGGGAAGGGGGTTCGACCTTGCTCCACTAGGGGCTTGATCCCATGATCTTGAGATAATGACCTGAGCCAAAATCAAGAGTTGGGGGTTGCCTGGGCAGTGGGTTAAAGACTTTGCCTTTGGCTCAGGTCATGATCCCAGAGTCCTGGGATCGAGCCCCTCAGGCTCTCTGCTCAGTGGGGAGCCTACTTCCTCCTCTCTCTCTGCCTACTTGTGATCTCTGTCTGTCAAATAAATAAAATCTTAAAAAAAAAAAACCCTCAAAAGTTGGACACTTAACCGACTGAGCTACCCAGGTGCCCCTCAACTAACTTCTTTGATAAAACATCCAGAACATAGAGTTTTAAATGGTAGAGCATTTGGTAAATACACAATCTTTGGCTATGCTCTTCAATGCTTATGATATACTGAACCAACTGCAGCATTGACATCTAAGCTCCGTTTCTGTAACAATTTTAGTGTAGGCTTCAAGGATTTGCCTTAGTTTAATCCTCTTCTAAAACCCAACTGCAAATGTACTCACATCTACTGTAAATTGCTGTGTGGAAGAAATCCAATATTGCATGCTGCCAATTACCTCTGGTGGTCATTTATTTGTGGCTAGAGAATTCCCAGAAGTACAAAATTTGGTAGGCTTTAGGTTTATAAAGGTTTAACTTAAGTTTATAGTAAGTGATAAATACATCAAAGTAATGTAGTGATTTTATAATTCAAAGAATAAAAGATAAATTGACACATTTGATAAAAGTTTTTTTTAATAATAATATTTTAAAGACCAGATTCTTCCTAACGCATTCTTGTCTTCACAACATTAACTTCTTGCTCTTCTCCCTGTAGTGACCTTAAGTGATAGGGTAGGGATAAGAGGCCAGTGGAATTCTGTAATCAAAGCTAGTTTTGCATCTGTCCTTTCTTCCATGTCCTCTCCTTTTTTTTTTTTTTTTTTTAAAGATTTTATTTATCTATCTGAGAGAGAGGCAGTGAGAGAGCACGAGCGAGGAGAAGGTCAGAGGGAGAAGCAGACTCCCCTTGGAGCTGGGAGCCCGATGCGGGACTCGAACCCAGGTCTCCGGGACCATGACCCGAGCCGAAGGCAGTCGTCCAACCAACTGAGCCACCCAGGCGTCCCTGTCCTCTCCTTTTATGAGGATGTCCACATTGATTGGAAGCTTCTTGAAAGTTGGTCTTGATAATGTCTTCATAATCTTCTTGATAATTCCCAGCTTCTACATAGGGCAGCTACTTATTAAATGGGTTCTCAATGAAGAGTTTTGATTATTGAACAGAAGGCACTAAATATGAAAGATAAGCTATTTTTTTTTGTTTTTAAAAGTAATAAATATGCCAGACAGGTAAATACTTAATAGAAAGCATAGTAACTGATTTTAAGTTGGCTGTTCCTACAAATAACATCTTTTTTTTTTTAAGATTTTATTTATTTATTTGACAGAGAGAGACCACAAGCAGGCAGAGAAGCAGGCAGAGAGAGGAAGGGAAGCAGGCTCCCTGCCGAGCAGAGAGCTTGATGCGGGGCTGGATCCCAGGACCCCGGGATCATGACCTGAGCCGAAGGCAGAGGCTTTAACCCACGGAGCCACCCCGGTGTCCTGGCTGTTCCTATAAATATCTGGCAAAGGAATAAACTTTCAAATCATATACACTGTGAGATGCTTAATTATGAAATAATTTGAAATTAAAAAAAGAAGTTTTTCTAGGTATCATTTACTACAGTTCTCTGTTCACCTAAAGGAAATGTAGACTTACATTTGCCTGAGAAAGGACAGCATATTTTTATCATACCTTGGGTCTTGATTGTTATAGAATAATTCTTAAGTTTAATATAGTGTTATGGTCATGGAAAGAGATGTTTCATGGGTCCTCTGGAGTGTCTGGCATTATTCAGTTTAAGCAAAATCTAATAATGTTAAAAATTTGAATTAGTTGGCAATCTCTTTCAAATTCTATTGAGTCAACCCCAGAAAATATTGAGAGTCAATGTTTCTTATTTATTTGTAAGTTAAAGCAGCCAAGGCAGATCAAACAGTGGCCAGATCTCCACAACCATTTGGTAGGTATAGACAGCAAATTATCAAAAGCTATTTGAATGAATATAATTACCTATTGGCATGAAATGCCCCTTTACATTCTCAAATGATGATAGCTGGATGAATAGAGGCCTATCATAGTCCTTCACTATTATTTCTGACTAGTAATTTGTTGAGAGAGCCACATGTTTATATATACAAACATACACAGATTTTGCTATTTTTGCAGTGTAGCATCTGATGGTGTCTACATATGTTTATTGTATATGTGTATATATGTAATTAGACACAAAATGCCCACATACATAACTAGACACATGATACACACATTCTACTTGGACTTTTATCAAAGTCAGTAGCACAAACATTAACTGACCTGAAGCAGTTAGGATAATAGCGTCTGCCACATCTTTTGTCCCACTGAATCAACCTTGAATATTCTGAAAGTTTTTGCCCACACCAATGGGTTCACCAAATTCCTAAAGTCTCAGAGAGGAATGTATTCACCAGCTGCTGAATACAGCCCCGTTAGGGCTCCACCATTATTATGTGGGGAAACATACTGTTTTTAATGGAAACTATTTCTTTGAGAACTTGGAAAATCTTTCTCTTTCTCTTACTGAATAATAATTTCCTGAAGGGAGTCTAATATTTGTATTCTATAAATACTTTAAAATAAAACCACAGCAATAAAACAGACCTAACATTAAATAGCAATTAGCTAGACTTTCCACTAAAATCAAGCCAGCTCAAAATATTATAAAAATGGCTAGCAAATGATGGCAGATATAGAATTCCTGAAATCTAAGCTATGATGAATATTTGGTAGCTAGATGCCAACTTGGTGGCCAAGGGCTGTGCTCTGTCTCTCCACAGGCTACAGAAGTAGGACTAGAAATGAAAGACAGATGAAAGTGGGCTGCATCATATACACATTGTGAAAACCATGATTAAGGTTTTCAACAAAAACTTCTGGTAACTCACAATGTACCCTAACCCTGTACATGATGTAGTAAATGTAGGAGTGAATAAGACATCTAGTTCCTGATCTCATGATGTCAATCAGTTAAGAAGCAAGTAAATAATTAAATGCTTAAAGATTGTGATGGATATTAAGTGAAATAAACAGGTGAATAAGACAGCGAATAACTGTGGGGAGCTACTTTAAATACAGTGGTCAGGGAAGGCATCTTTTAGAATGTCACCCTTTAGCTGAGATTGGGAGAATGAGAAGGAGTCAACTATGAAAAGCTAAGGGAGGGAGTGTACTCCAGGTGGAGCATCAGCAAAGGAAAAGATTTAAAGCCTATGGGAAAGAACCAGGCATAAGCAACAGCACAAGGGGAACCAATGAAGCTGCACCACTGTGAATGGTAAGAGATGAGTTTAGAGAAGGAGGGTAGAGCCAGGTCCTACAGAGCCTTGTGGACCAAAGTAAACAGCCGGGATTACATGCCAACTGTATTTAGATTCTGCATTGCTAAGTGAATATCAGAATGAAAGGAAAGAACACATTTTGCCCAACATAATCATTCACTTTAATTTTTGTTAATTTTATGGATCGTGAAATGGCAATAGCATCTTGTATTCCTTGAAAACATGTTGTTTTATCAAATTTTATATTAGAGGAGAATGTTCTGACTAGCCTGACAACATAGAGATTTATAGTCAGATTCTAATCTTTGAAGAGACTGTGCATCAATCTACATGTTCTTTGCTCTTGGAAACATTTCATTTCTCCTTTGTTTCTCCTTTCTCGAGCAGTAATTTTAGTTTGCTTCAGAGTTTTACATTTCTGTTCTCTTTTCCTGGAATGTGTGTGTGGGGGGATGGTGGTGGTGGTAAAGAGACACAGGAAAATTATGAAATATATAAGAGGTTATAAGAACAAATAAGGAGAATAAAAAATAAAACATTTTGCAATCTTGCATGTAATAATTTCTGTATTTTCCTGAATTCTTGCCATTAGTGATGAACATTGACAAAGTCTAGGTAATTTAGAGCAACAACATTACTGTTTTCATTTCTAATCTTTCTTTTAGAATGTCTATGTTATGTTCTTTTTTCCATTAAATACATTAATGTGCTAATTCCAAAGTTGATTCTTCAAAAGTAGTGAAAACCATATTAGTTTTCCTGTGACCTACCAGATAGCTATAGTTGATTCTGCTGTTGACACTGCAACAGAAAGCATTTGTACAACCAAAAAAATAGTGTTTTTTTTCCTAACCACAAGTCGAAATTTATCACAAGGTTAATGCACCCTGCTACGGGTGTAAAATGTAAGGTACTGAATCAGCATCTCCAGCTGTTGCTAAGGGAGGGAAATCTTCCCTTTTTCCAAGTGGCCATGTTCCCAAGTGGAGGTGAATAGAGGACAAGAGGGAGTGGATAGGGGTAATGAAGACCCAGATTCCATAGAGAGCCAGGACCTGTTGATGAGTTAGTGGGTGGTAATAACAGCATTTTTCATGAGACAGATCCAACAGTGTTCATCCAACAGTGGGAATCATTATGTGCTCTGGTCTGGCTGAGTGAGCCATTCTTTTTTTTTTTTTTTTTTAAAGGAGAGAATTAATTAGAAATCAACATAAACAGAAAATGTGATAGTTTAATGGTAATGAACCTGCATGTGTGTTATTCCATAACTACTAAGTTTGCATTCTTGAATGAAACAAACTTCAGTTTGTGCTAAAAACAAACTCAACTTTGTTATATGATGAATAAACTCGGATATTCTTGCCACATAGCATGCTGAAGTAGCATATTGATGGCTGAGGTCTTAGCATAAGCAGACAGCAGGCGAAAGACTTGCGGTATTTTTTTTTTTTTAATTTTAATGCCTCTTTTTTAAAAAAAAAAATTTGTTTATTTGACAGAGAGAGAGATCACAAGTAGGCAGAGAGGCAGGCGGGGGCGGGGGGAAGCAGGCTCCCCGCTGAGCAGAGAGCCGGATGCGAGGCACAATCCCAGGACCCTGGGATCATGACCTGAGCTGAAGGCAGAGGCTTTAACCCACTGAGCCACCCAGGCGCCCCAAGACTTGCGGTATTTTAACAGGCACAAGAAGATGTGAAAATAGTGGGTATACCATTAAATAAATCCAGCTTTATGTGACCCATCTAAAATCCTGAGCAGGAGAAATAAGTGGATGTTTCTCCTAGAGTCACAAAATTGCTGACAGAGCAGAAGATGCTGATACACATCTTTGTGAATTTGATTCACTTTTGTACTTCATGGGCGTGGTTTATGGCATCACCATCTCATTTAGAAATGGGTCCTGGGGGTGCCTGGGTGGCTCAGTGGGTTAAAGCCTCTGCCTTCAGCTCAGGTCATGATCCCGGGGTCCTGGGATCCAGCCCCGCCTCTGGCTCTCTGCTCAGCGGGGAGCCTGCTTCCTCCTCTCTCTCTGCCTGCCTCTCTGCCTACTTGTGATCTCTGTCTTTCAAATAAATAGGTAAAATATTAAAAAAAAAAAAAAAAGAAATGGGTCCTGCACACTTCCCAGGGGAGCACAGGGACTAGGAGGTGGTGAGTTGGCTTCGGACTCAAACAGAATTTTGAGATTTACTAGCTGAGTAGCCAAAATTTATCTCTTTATTCAGCTACTCATTTAGACAATTAAACTCTCCAACATCCACACACAGTGAATGAGCACCCGAAGAGGAATAAAACCAATCATCTGTATCAAGGAGTTCACAGTCTGGTTAGACACAAGTTGCTTTTTGAACCTAAGCTTTCTTATCTGTAATTTGGGAATATCTACTTGAT
Organism: Mellivora capensis; assembly: GCA_004024625.1. Lineage (NCBI taxonomy): Eukaryota > Metazoa > Chordata > Mammalia > Carnivora > Mustelidae > Mellivora > Mellivora capensis. The sequence continues at coordinate 4,378 of PISX010026420.1, read as the reverse complement.
AGATACTGGGGGATTAAATGGGATCACATGTAAGCACCTAGCACTCTTACAGGCCCTTGTAACAAGTCAGTATGCGTAAAGCGTTTCATTTTACCCAGGAAGTAATAAGTATAACCTTGTATTAGTTCCACTCTTACTCAAGGCAGCTGTAAAGCTTCAGTCAATAATGACTCAAAAACCTTCAAGCAAGGAGGCTGGAGAGAGGGCAGATGCTGATGCTTCTTCTAACCCAGATTTGAGGAAATTTGGAGAGCCAAGGACTCACTAACAGTCATAATGAGAGACTACTTTTTAAGGATCACAGATGCAGCTTTTAGTGAGCCTCAAATATGGTGCTCTCACCCCACATTCTGAGCAAGAAGTCCTCTGGGACTCTAGCAACCCACTGAAGACAAGGACTTGCTCAAACATACTGAAAGAGGTAAGGTATCATTGCCATGGCAATGATACCAGAATGGTATGAAGAACCTGACAGTCTTTGGCAGTAAGGGTCTAAAATTTTACTGTGTATAAAACTGAGCCAGAGTACTTTTTAATAATGTGAATGCATAGGTTTCATTCTAAGAAATTCTGATTCAGGAGTGAAGTGGTGGGCCCAGGTGCATCTGTAAGAAGCACTTCAGGTGAATGTGACACGGGTGATACAGATACCCCACTTTTCGTTATCACATCCTTGCCATTTTCGAAAATAAGTATTTATGCAGCGATAACTCTTCCAGAGACTCAGAAACAAAACATGGTTTCCAAGAAGCCTACAATACAGTTGGTAAAACAGTTTTTTTTTTATTTTTTAAGGCCCATCAATATATAGACTAGAAATTGTAGCACAGCAGAAATTCCAAGGCAGGGGCGGTTGCGGACGGCTAAGGTATGTGAAGATGCCAGACAGCAGTCAGGGACAGTGATGGGACTTGAAGGAAAAGAACTTTGACAAATAGAAAGGGAAGAAGACAGTGTTAGGAGCAAGAGTGTTATGCATGAATACATAAAGAAGATTTGGGAGATCGGTGAATATAACTGTGGAATTTAAAAGGATTTTAGAGCTCTTCCTTTTCTAGTTTCAGATGAGAACACTGTGGACCACGTAGTTAATTAGCTTCTAGTGGTAGAATAATAAAACTTTGGAAGTTTAGAGGGATTTAGTTCAAACAGGCTCCCCAGAAGAGTCCATTTAACCATGTCTAGTAAAACAAATCTTGTGTTTTGCGGGCAGCCAGTATAATTATTTTATAGCATCTCTACATACTGAACATCTTAAAACATCTCCCTATTTTGAACATAAACCTGCCTGTCTTTCAGTACCTGTCTTTCTAGTACCATAGAGCACACCCAATACATTTTCTCCTTTTTCCTTAAGAGAGTTTGTTAAATAGTGCTTGGTGCTTTGAATGGAAAGATGGATAAAACCTAAGAGTCTGAAGTATGGTGAGAGATCATAGACAGAGTAAAGCCAGTGTGGTAAATATTATGTACAAGGCCTCAGCAGAAAAGAGACAACTAACCACCTGGAACCACCTACTTGGGAATCCTGACATTCAAGCTGGATTTCGAGAAATATGGGGAAACTGGGTGGGGGCTTGAATTTAATCTTTCATAGAATTTGAAGGAACTGTTTATAGACAAGTCAGCAACATGATTTAATTTGGTTTTAAGCAAATACTCTGATGATAAAGAGAAGAATTTCTGGGGAGGGGAAACTAAAAGTTAATGGGAAGTTATGTTATGTTTGATACCTGGCACTGCTGTTGGCTGAATTAGAATAGCACTAATGGGAGTAATGTGAAAAGAGGGGATGGATTTTAAAGTTATCTCCAAAGAAGAATGGGCAAGGTTGACAGGATTTGACAATCAATTTTAAACAGGCAAATGATAAAAAACTAATAAATGGGTAAACAAAGGAATAACAAATGTTGATTGTGTTTCTAAGTGGGGAGACCAGGAATAAAATGATGTAATTGATTGAGATACAGGGATTCAGAAATATCCAACTAGAAGGGCAAGGGCCTGAAGGAGGGAAAAAAGCAGGTAAAAATGACTATATTGAGGTCCTAAGGGCTGGACTTGTCTTTTCTCCCTTTTCATCCCAAAGAGATAGCCCAGGACTATGCATATTGATGGGTTCATAATAAATCATACAGAACAAATAAATCCCTTAGTTTTATAATAAATAAACCCATCCAAAATCAAGAACGGAGACAACCTGAGGGTTTTGAAGGGGCGGGGGGTGGGAGGTTGGGGGAGCCAGGTGGTGGTATTATGGAGGGCACACATTGCATGGAGCACTGGGTGTGGTGCAAAAACTATGAATTCTGTTATGCTGAAAAGAAATAAAAAAAATAGCAAAAAAAAAATAAGAACTGAGACTTATGGAAATTTGGTGCCTTCACAAGGAAGGATCACCTAGCCTTGGTGGCACTCTTCAGAGGTTTTTTGAGTTACTAAAGCATAAAATTTATAGACAGAAATAAAGGGGAGCAAAAGTTAAGACCAAACATCAGGAGCATGAATAGCAGGCTAAGGAGTTTACTGTGAAGATAACAAGGAAACATTACGGTTTTGAAAGATGATGGAATTTTAGGGAATGTTCATATATTATAGGAATTCAGAAAACAAAGTTGGGGGGATTCTTCTAACCCAGCATTTCAGCCATCACACCTGAGCATGCATGAATTTAGGTGTGGAATCTGAGCACTTTCCAAAGCCAGAGAGCCAAATGCTGGACTAAAGTTAGTTTCTTACGGCATCAATATCCAATTACATTTTCTAGAGTTTGAGATCAGTCCCTGATGTTCAATTCTGGTGACAGTCACTGGGGAGACAGGACCTGTGAAGTTAGTCAGGAAAACTGCACAGAGTAGGAGCAAAGACACCTGCCAAGTATTCCTCTGGCTTTCTGCCTTCCTCACTAGATAAAACATGTTTTCCTGTGGTCCATTATAAATAATTACTCTAGGGATGCCTGGGTGGCTCAGTTGGTTAAGCAACTGAAACTGCCTTTGACTCAGGTCATGATTCTGGAGCCCCTGGATTGAGTCCCGCATTGGGCTCCCTGATCACCGGGTAGGCTGCTTCTCCCTCTGATCTCTCCCCTCTCATTCTCTCTCTCTCTCTCTCTCTCTCTTAAATAAATTCTTAAATAAAAATAATCACGCTACACTGAGACTACAGAACCAAAACCTTTTGTTACAAAAAGAGACACAACATGGCTCATTTTGCTTCATACCCTCGGCAGGCATGCTGGTTTGGACACTGTACCACCAGAAGGTGCACTGATCAATTTTTTTAAAAGATTTTATTTATTTATTTGACAGACAGAGATCATAAGTAGGCAGAGAGGCAGGCAGAGAGAGGGGGGCGGGGAAGCAGGCTCCCTGCTGAGCAGAGAGCCCGACTTGGGGCTCAATCCCAGGAACCTGGGATCATGACCTAAGGCAAAGGCAGAGGCTTTAACCCACCAGCCACACAGGTGCCCCCTGATCAATTTTTATTAGGGAGCTGATTTCAGAATCCTAATTCATTATTCTGTATCTAACAAAAATGCTAATTATAGACGGTGAAATAGCAAAATAGGAAGTCTTTTTAAATCCTTTAACAGAATGTTTTGGTAGTCCTCTCACTTATGAAGGGATAAGGAAATTTTCAGTTTCAGTTATCTGTGGAAACCATATTTTGGGAGCAGACGAGCCTCCTAACATAGTGTCAGAAGGTCTATTGTAGCCTGATATTTATGTTATTCGCCTCACTTCATCTCATCATGTAGGCATTTTGTCATCGCACATCATCACAAGAAGAAGAGAGGGGCATAGAGTAGAATAAAATATTTTGAGGGAGAGCACATTTACATTACTTTTATTACAGTATGTCGTTATAATTGTTCTATTTTATTATTAGTTATTACTGTTTAACTTCTTACTGTGCCTAATTTACAAACTTAAAATAGGTAGGTATGTGTAGAAAAAAAAACCAGTACATATAGGGTTTGGTACCATCCCTGGTTTCAGGCATCCACTTGGGGGGTTTTGGAATGTGTTCCTGAAGATAAGGAGGGACAAATGTATATCACTACAAGTCTCTATTTTTAGTTTCTTTTAGTTTATAAGGACCATTAGGGGAGTCATGGGCTTAGATTTTATTTTTAGATTTGATAGCATTTTTGTCCAGTCTTTAAAATGGCTTATTTAAGTGAAACCATATGATAATTGACTCTCTCTGCTTGACTTATTTCACTCAGCATAATCTCTTCCAGTCCCGTCCATGTTGCTACAAAAGTCGGGTATTCATCCTTTCTGATGGAGGCATAATACTCCATAGTGTATATGGACCACATCTTCTTTATCCATTCGTCTGTTGAAGGGCATCTTGGTTCTTTCCACAGTTT
>PISX010026419.1:0-24528 GCA_004024625.1 Mellivora capensis | reverse complement strand
ACAGACGAATGGATAAAGAAGATGTGGTCCATATACACTATGGAGTATTATGCCTCCATCAGAAAGGATGAATACCCGACTTTTGTAGCAACATGGACGGGACTGGAAGAGATTATGCTGAGTGAAATAAGTCAAGCAGAGAGAGTCAATTATCATATGGTTTCACTTATTTGCGGAGCATAACAAATAACACAGAGGATATGGGGAGATGGAGAGGAGAAGGGAATTGAGGGAAATTGGGGGGGAGATGAACCATGAGAGACTATGGACTCTGAAAAATAACCTGAGGGTTTTGAAGGGGCGGGGGGTGGGAGGTTGGGGGAGCCTGGTGGTGGGTATTGTGGAGGGCACGCATTGCATGGAGCACTGGGTGTGGTGTAAAACTATGAATTCTGTTACGCTGAAAAGAATAAAAAATAATTAAAAAAAACTATAATGAGATATCACCCTACACTTATCAGAATGGCTAAACTTAACAATACAGGAAACAAGAGGTGTTGGTGAGAATGCAGAGAAAGGGGAACCCTCCTACTGTTGATGGGAATGCAAATTGGTGCAGCCACTCTGGAGATCAGTATGGAAGTTCCTCAAAAAGTTAAAAATAGAACTACCAGATGATCCAGCAATCCTACTTCTGGGTATATAGTCAAAGGAAATGCAAACAAGATATCAAGAAGATTATTTGCACTCCCATGTTTATTGCAGCATTGTTTACAATAGCCAAGATACGAAAACAATGTAAGTGTTCATCAATGGATGAATGGATAGAAAAGATGTGATAATGGAATATTATTCTGCTATGAGAAAGAAGGAAATTCTGACATTTGTGACAACATGGTTGGACCTTAAAGATATTCTGTTAAGTGAGATAAGCCAGACAGAGAAAAACAAATATCATATGACATTATTTATATGTAGAATGTAAAAAGACCAGACTGAGGAGCAAAGAGTAGAATTGTGGTTATCAGGGACTGGAAGGTGGTGTCTCTGCTGCTGCTTTGTGCATTATTCAGACTGCAGTTAGCCCAGGCTGAAAGTCTCAAAAAAGGAGAACTTGTGCCTACAGCTTTCCATGTTCTCCTGCCATGTGAAGGTGATTTCCCCATCGGTATCTGTTTGCTGCTGTTCATTCCCTAGTAACTTCAGGTAGATTTTTTTCCTCCCTGGTTTTGTCATCTCCTTCTGCTTGTGTGTGTGTGTGTATGTATGTGTCAGAATCTTAGTCCATCATGTCTGGAAGCCAGTCTCCTCACCGTCATTTTTGAAGGATATTTTCATTAGATGTGAAGTTCTTTCTTTCTTTCTTTCTTTCTTTCTTTCTTTCTTTCTTTCTTTCAGATTTTATTTATTTGAGAGAGAGAGAGAGAGAGAAGAGGAGCCCTGGAGAGGGGCAGAGAACAGTGACTCCCCAGTGAGCAGGAAGCCTGAGGTGTGAGACTCCATCCTAGGACTCTGGGATCATGACCTGAGCCAAAGGCAACTGCTTAATAGACAGAGCCCTTCCCCCCCTCCAGCCCCCAGTCACCCTAGATGTGAAATTCTTGGTTGAAATAATTTTCTTCCTTTAGCACTTCAAACGTAGCATCCCATTTTCTTCTGGTTTGCATAGTGTCTGAGAAATCTGTTGTACTTATTACCTTTGTCCCTCTAGGTCTTTTTTTTTCCTTCTTTTTACTGGCTGCTTTAAAGATTTTCTTCCTTATTCTTCCTGGTTCTCAGCAAGTTGATTGGTGTTAGGGGTGTGGTTCATTTTTGCTTACAGTTTACCAAGGTTCTTAGATCTATAAGATGGGGTTCTCATCAAATTTGGAAAGCATCCCAGGTATAAGGGAACGACTTCAAACTGGGCAGATGGGACAGTGTGCCTTTCATTGGAACAGCCAGTAGGACAGGCAGGAGTGGATGGGGGAAGGAGTGGGGCTCCTGAGGCAGTGACTTGGGGACTAAGAGAGAGGATAAAGAAAGAGCCAAGGAATGGCGTGGTGTGGAAGGCTGGGGTGGAGCCTGAAGTAGGGACGGGAGGGGAAAATTAATAGGGATAAAGTAATCCCTACTAGAGGTGGGACAGAAAGACGGAAGACTGATGCAGGAAGAGAAGGTCAACCTGCAGGAGGGAGCCAGGTCAAAGAAAAGACCGAAGAGATTAAAAGGGCATACATCTTCAGAGGAAGGCAGCTAAGAAGGTCTGGATACTGAACCAGAGAAGGGAAGAAGAAATAGATAATGTACGAGTGGGTGGAGGATGAGAGGAGGGTGGAAAAATGGAAGAAAGAACCACGTCTGGATGTTCAGAGCAGAGTAACACCCCCAGTGGCACCGCCACGTGTAACCTGACTGGTCCGCTCCAGGAGTGGGGAGAGGGCCTCCGGGGGCAGAAACCGTGGACTTCAGCCCGAGTCCGGGGCGGCTGCCGGGGTGTCGTGTTGGAGAGGTGAGGGTGGACTGACAGGATCACTACTCCTAGCCGCAGTCCTTGCTCGTGTGCCCGCGCTTGGGGGATGAGGCTCTATGACTCAGGCGGGAGGCCCAGGGGCGCACCTAGCAAGGCCCAGAGAAACTGCGGAGGAATGAGGGCCCTGGGGCGTGGTGGGGTAGTGGGGGCACTGGCTGAGATGGGGAAGGTGCATGAAGCCCCCAAGCAGAAGGGCTGGCGGGCGCGGGAAGTGCCTGGATGCCTGGCCCAGGGTCCTAAGAAGGATGCAGGGCTGAGCGGACAGGGAGTGAAGGAGCGTAGGGAAGCGGAGGGATTGGGGAGATCCAAGCTTGGGGTGGTCTGAGGGTGGAGGCCGCGTGGCGGCCGCCCAGGAGTGTTTTGGGGGCGAGAGATCGACCCCGACTAAATCGTCCCTGTGGCTTTTCTCTTCTGATTTCCTAGTCCTAGAAGCTGCGGCATCAGAGGGCGATGGGTGAGAACAGGTCTTCGAGGGGCAAAGGGGAGACCAGCGGCAGGCGGTGGAAAGGGCGGGCGCCCGCAGAGGCGCGTCTGTGGCCTAGTCCCAGGCGGGGGAGGGAGGACCCCAGGACACGTTTTTGGCCCTTGGATCCTTCCACTCCGCCTCGGCTGCCTCCCCAAGCGCCAGCCGAGCGAAACGGGCACGGATGCAGCGCCAAGCCAGGGCTGGCCACGCCGAGCGAAAGCGGGATGGAAGGGCGGGAGCCAAGGCCGAAGGGGCGGACGCAGGGTGGCGTCTCGCGCCCCATAAAGGGGCCGCGGAGACGGCGCTCTCCTCTGCGCGAGCGGCAGCCACCCGCGGGGAACACGGCGCGATGCCCCTTCCCTGCCAGCAGAGCCCGGTGCTGGCAGGCAGCGCCACTCTGGCCGCCCTGGGGGCACTGGTCCTGTACCTGGCGAAGCCCTCCGGCTACGGGAAGTACTCGGAGAGCCTGCTGCCCACCGCTACCCGCCTGCCCGCCCGCGCCGCCTGGTTCCTGCAGGAGCTGCCCTCCTTCGCGGTGCCCGCGGGGATCCTCGCCCGGCAGCCGCGCTCGCTCTTCGGCCAGCCTGCGACGGTGCTCCTGGGCCTCTTCTGCGCGCATTACTTCCACAGGTAGCGTTTGTCCCCCGCGGGCGCGGCGCCCGGCCAGGCTCCCAGGGTCCAGGAGCGCGGCGCACCGGGGATCGCAGACCGGAGCGCGGAGCCGCGTTCCAGGGTAGCCGGCGGCGGGGCAGGGCTGCGAGAAGCCGTCGCGGGGCAGACGCCTCCCGCACTTTCCCGGCCCCGCGCGCCTCTCCCGCCGGCTCCAAACGCTCTGGCTGCTGCGGGGAAGGAGGTGGAGCGGGAGGGAGGCGAGCCGGCCGGCTCAGGCTGGGCAGAGTGTTCCCTCCCCAATTCCGCCCGCTCCGCTACACCTGCGGCGGCTCGCCATCTCCCTTCCATCTCCCTTCACCTTTCCTTTGCAGGGCGGGGGCAGGCTGGTTCTGGGAGCCCGAGAGAGTCCACGTCTGGGCATCTCCCGGAGAACTCCCGGCTCAGACGGTCGAGAACTTAATCTTTGTGGTTCGGAGGGAGGTGGGCAGAGTCTGACCCGGACTCCCACCGTGGGAGAGAGAACGGGATGGGAAAGCACGGGCATGAGCGAGAACCCTACTTCTCAGCACCCCTCCCCGCAAAGGCGCGGCGCTCGCCACCAACTCCTCTACCTGCCGGTTCCCTGGGACGTAAGCGGGAAGGAGTCAAGTTAATGTAGAAATCAAATGCTCCTAGTTTAAGAATCCCAATCAAGAATCCAGGACAGCTTTGCCTTCTGGTCTAAGGAAAGACTGGAAAGAAATCAAAGGCTCTCGAAGAAGGACTGTAGACCCTCGAAAAAGACTCCCAGGGGAAGGAAAGGACACCTGAGTATAAGTCGCCTGTAGTGTCCAGGCAGTTGTAGCCCCAGTGTAACCGTGTGAGATCTGTGTTGATGATGCCCGCTTTGTAGACTAAGAGACCGAGGCTGAGGGAGGGTCAGTGACTGAAGGTGATGCAGCTAGTGCCCAGCCACGTTCCAATCTAAGCCCGTGAAACTCCACCGTTCGAGACGTTTTCATCGCCTTAAGCAGGCAGAAGCTCCATGCAAGAAGAGTCTATGACAGAGAAAAGTTGCCAAACCAAGTCAAGGAGGACCAGAAGCACAACCTTATTTTGAGTAGAGAATTTCCAGGATCAAAAGATCAAGGAAATCTACATTAGCAATTAAGGTAAAGAATGCTGGCAGCTGAAAGGCACAGTTCTTTTTCATCAGGATGCCTCATTTCAGGAGAAGTTGTAGAGAAACAAATTTTAACCTGTCTTACCTTCTGGATCTTCTTTATTGGTCAAGATTTCATATTTATGCAATGTGAACCGAATTTTCGTTCTTTTAAAAAGATGAATATTGGCAAGCAATAAGAACTAAAATTTCAGAAATGGGTGTCCTTTCTGCAAAGATATACCAAAAGTCTGTTGTGGACAAGGTGCAGTCTTAATGAACAACCATATTATCTTACCCAGATTTAAGTGGCTTAATTTGTACAGGAAAATAAAAAGATGTTCGGTGCAGGAATTAAGAGACTAACTTTTCATTTCACTGTTTTTGGAACCAACTTTTGACAAAAAACATGATTCTATCAGACAATTAGTTTTATCTTCAAATAACACCTGTCAGTACCATAAACAGTATTTTTATGAGGTCATTTCATCTTAAAGTAATGATTAGTGTTTTCTGATGGTCCTAATTAACATAATTTTCAGACTTGTTTTTAAAATTAAAAGTCACTGTGTGCAATAAATGATGACCAACCAGTACATTAAAAAAAAACACCCAAGGAAGTAATTACCCATAAAATGAGTATCAACATACTGTCCTTCTTCTTCAGGGGAAAATTTAAAATGTAAGTTAAGGATTTTGGGATCGAGTCTGACTGAGGAAAAATTGCCCACTGAATTTAGTTGTTTCTGAGGCATGAAGATGTGATGTTTGCCCACCTTTCCCCCTTGTGTGAACTCTTTCTTTGAGGCCACTGGAGTACTGGATCTGTTATTTTGAGTGCTTATGGGTTATTATGCTCTGCTGAACACTCTTTGTGAATTATCTACTAATTCTCATACCAACCTATGTAGATAGGCACTATTTTCACCCCCACTTTGCAGGTGACAAACTACAGGGAAGAAAGGTTAAAAAATCTGCTCAAGGTCACACAGTAACTTGGGGAGCCATGGTTCAGACCCAGGGGGTTTGAATTCAGATCTCAGGCTCTTAGCTACCAAGATAAACTGTTCTATACTTTTTCTTGCCTCCTTGTCTTTGCCTTTAAAAAAAAAACTATATTTAGGCTTAAGATTATTACTTTTTTAATTCTGAAAATAACAAATGTTGACTTAAGAAAAAGAAGAAAATAGAAAAAGTAGAAAAACACCCATAATTTCAACACCTAAGTATATCAGTGGTTAATGTTTTAGGACTTTTCCCTCAAGGCTTTTATTTTTCTTTGTAGATTTTTACACAGGCTTGTTATATTGAATATATTTAGCTTTGTTCTGCTTGGTTACCTAACATTTTATAATAAGTGTTTTCTTTCATTATCATTAGAATCTTTGTAAGTACAATCTTAATGGCTGCATGTGATTTCATCTCATGTAAAAACAATAATTTACCTATCCATTAATTTATAGTTGGACATTTAATTTGCCCCCTTATTTTGTAGGGGAGAAGCTAGGTTAAAATGCATTTTTGCAACCTAAATTCTATTCAGAAGTTAGGTGTGTTTTTCAGTTGAAATTCCCAGAAGTAGTTCAAAGCCCATGAACATTTTTGTTTTGAGGCTTGAGGAGTCATGTGGCTTGATAAATGAGGGTACATTAAGAAAAAAGCATCAGGCCCTCTTCTGTAAATTGCTGTGACACAGAGACCAAGATGAAGGGACAAGGGATCCGGAGGAAGACTGGCTCAGGTGTGGCTTAGACTCTTGCAAAATGTCCTTTCAGGACCGTTCAGAACAGCAGTATGTTCTATTGGATAGTAGTTAAAACTCTGCGCTTTTCTCCATACAAAGGTGCCTCCCCAGAATTTAAGTTCCACAAGGGCAAGGATTTTTGTGTCCTCTCTTCGTGATTGTGTTCCTAGTGTATAGAAAAGTGCTGGTGCCTAATTAATACTCACTAAATTTGTTGAATGCATGAATGAATTCTACCTCTGACATTGGTATAGGCGGTTGGATTATGGGAGAGCCAGTGATTACTTAGAAATCACCACTGAGATTGCATGGCTAGGTCAACTGAGATAATTCTCCTCCCTTCAGAATCTATTGTTGTGAATGTTTGAATGGTCTAGCCACATGAAAATGATTGCTGTGTAAGCATGTTGTCTAATCCCACTGCCAAAGTTGTTCGAAGTCAGAGTTATCTCTTGTTAGCCTTGCTTGCAGCCCTGGAATGATCCTTTGCTGACACTCTCTGATTGATTCTCATTTTCCCAAGAAGTCTTTGTGTCCTGTGCAATGACCATCACACCACCTATGCCTGTGGCGGTTGATGTCTCTCTCAAGACTTGGATGTGACCTTGGTATTTAGCTGAAGAAGGAAAAGAAACATGTTTTCACACAAAAAAAGGAGATTTTATTGTGAAAAGTTGCTTGTGGAGTGACTTTTCATGATGTGTATCCTGAAGCACAGTGTAACACACACATTAGAGTTGGTCTGAATTCAGATCCTTCCTGGGGTTTAGATGTTGAAACAGATGACATTTCCTAATTAGCCAAGTAAAATGATGGCTTCCATAAGATGCATTTTTGCTTTATTGGGCAGTTCATTCTCCAGCAGCATGAATTCTTCCTTATTCTTCAAAACTCAGATCAGGATCACTTCCTCCAAGAAGACTTCTCTGAGTCCCTTCTCTGCTGTTAAACCAGGTGTGATACCATTCCTTGGGCTTTCATAGCAGCCAGTGTGGCCTTCTAGGATACACTTCACACTTGGGACCATAATTATCTGCTCTATGGAAACTCCATCTTCATCTGTCCAGCCTCCTCATTTTACAGAAGTAAAGCACCAAGAGGTTTAGTCAATTAGGGGCAAAGAAGAGGTTGGAATTTGAGTCCCCTGATGGGCTTTGTCAGTGCTTCTCATAAGAGAATCTTATACATCTTATAAATAAATCTCATAAGAGATGCTGATGTCTGAACTATTCAGAAGTAATCAAACCTCATGAAGGAAACAAACGGATGGTTGTCCGAGGAGGAGGTGGGTAGACGATGGGCAAAATGAGTGAGGAGTGAAGGGGAATGGGAAATAATAGGCTTTCCCTACTGGGATGACTAAGTCACGGGGTGGAAAAGTACAGCCCAGGGAATGCAGTCAATGGTACTATGATAGCATCATATGGTTACAGACGGTAACAGTGTGGTGAGCGTAGCCCAATATACAAATTTGTCAAAGCACTATGTCGTACACCTAAAACTAATATAACATTGTGTGTCGATGATACTTAAATTAAAAAAAAAGAGAAATGCGTCTTTAAATATAAAACAATCTCATAAAAACTTAAAAAAAGAAGAACCCTCCTAAAACCTCATGAAGAAAATTACTCATTGGCTAAGAATCAGAATATTGACTGATGCTTACGACGGAAACCACCTAGACAAATTTCTTCTCTTACAGATTGAGAAGAAAGGCCATGCAGGATGAGCCACATTCTTGTGGCCGCTTAATTATGTGTTAAGGACATTCATGAGGCATAATTTGATCAAGTAGGATTAACTGAAAGAGTCTTTAGAATGAGGGTTAGCAAACTTTTTCTGTAGAAAAGCCATACAGAGGCATACAGAGAACTACTATTCTCTGCTACTGTAGCATGAAATCAGCCACAGATAATATGTGCACAAATGAATGTGGTTGTGTTCCAATATAACTTTATTTACACATACAGGGAGTGGGCACTATTTGGACTATGGCCCACAGTTCTTGCCAGCCCCTCCTTAAGAAAACCGTGAATGGCATAGCTTTTTAATTAGTAAATTGATGCATTCCTGGCAGTACTATAATAAAATTTTGTTAAATCCTGTAACAAAGCAGTGGGCCAATTCTAGAATATTTCTGGCCCATTTAAATGGGAAATTGGTAGTAACATCATTTTCTGAGAATTCTCAGGTTCCAAGTCCTTTCTCTGAACACTTGTGGGAAACAGAAGGAGTCTTGGAGTTTACATTCTAAATGGGACGACATCATGAGCACATCTTAAAAAAGTAGAGCTCTGTTTGCCAAAAATATAGACAAGCATTAGAGATCTTGGCCATTTCATTTATGCCACATTGAAGAAAAGCTGAAGTTCTTGCTCATAACGTTGAAGTTCTTGCTCATAAAGTTCTACCATAACGTTGCTTAAAAAGAACAAATAAGATGAGGAAACAATGACCCAAATTGGTGAAGTGATGTGTATGAAGTCACATGGCTAGGAAGGGACAGAGTGGAGCTTGAACCCAGTGTCCTGATTCTTTCTTAGAGTTCCACATGCTCAGAACCACGCTAGGTCTGCGCAACACACCAGAGCACAACACCTTGACCTCCAGGATGAAGGCAGGAAAGAATCATTATGAATCATTATGTGTCTGTCATTCTTTCTGGTGTGAAAGTGGGTATTGGCAATGTCAGTCTGAGAGGCATAGAGCAGGTGGGAGGATGCAAATTGAGGGGGACCTATAGGGAGCCACAGTCATGCTGCTGAACATGCAAATTGAGGGGGACCTATAGGGAGCCACAGTCATGCCGCTGAACATGCTGTCTGTGGTGCTTGTCTGTGCTTGAGTGTGTACACGGACCAGAGGGCACTCCTCTCTCCCAGCCAAGTTCAGAACCAACAGAGAGATAAACCTAGGAATGCAACAAATGACCACCCTTATTAGAGTTCTTTAAACCTGATCTGGGGCAATGTGGCTTACATATGGGCCTCCTAACACTGTACCTCAAAAATACCCAGCAACACTCACAGCTGAACAACCTCAGGCCTTTCCCCGGGGGAGCCTGTTCTGAAAAAGACAGGTGAGTGAGAGATGGGCTGAGCTGCACACACCTCTTGAGAGGGGCTGCTTTTAAGTTTACCAATCAGGCAATTCACTTCTCCTTCCCTGAGGAGGAATGAGTGGGGGACAATGGAAAGGCCAGGAGAGATACTCTAATGATGGGCCCTCAGCCAGCAGGAGGGCAGGCATAATGCTTTCTGTTTCTAGATAGAACAGAAAAGTTGTCTCCCTATGGATTCTTGCCAGAGCCTGGCAACTTGGTTCTGGAGCCTGGGGCCCTTTCCATTCCATTTTTGACTCTCTCCCACATATGGCAATGGGGTCATCAAAATCTGGAATCAAGCTGTTTAAAAAGTTGCCGTGCTCAACCCAAGATCCTTTAATAAGAGCTCAGCATAGGAGCTCTAAATTTAAAAACCCTCTGAACTGGGGCCAACAGTGCAATTTGCCTTCCATTTGGTTAGAGAAGGGGAAAAGGAAAGGGAAACCAATATTTATTGAGCTCTGGGTGTTCCAGGAATTATGTTACATGATTTACATTGGTTATCTTATTTTTTCTTTGGAGACAACCACTATCATTAATGCTATTTCACAAAGACTGCAATCCATCTGACCACAGTGATTGGTAGGGGTGAGTGGGAGTGATGGGCCAGCACTTGAGCTGGTCCTCAAAGCATGTTCTCTCCCACACTTGGGGGTGGGAATGTGATGGTCAGTCAGGAAAAGGGGCCTGATGCCCTATGACCTAAAATTGCCCAGTGCTTCAGATACTTTGACTTGGAATGCCTCTCTTCCTTTTAATACCAGATATCTTTTGAATATATGCCATAATAGCCAAACCTACTATCCAAACCTTAATCAGGCTCCATGCCCTTTTCAAAACTCTTCTTTTTTTTTAAGATTTTATTTATTTATTTGACAGAGATTACAAGTAGGCAAGAGAGGCAGGCAGGAGAGAGAGGAGGAAGCAGGCTCTCCGAGGAGCAGAGAGCCCGATGTGGGGCTCGATCCCAGGACCCAGGGATCATGACCTGAGCCGAAAGCAGAGGCTTTAACCCACTGAGCCACCCAGGCGCCCCAAAACTCTTCTATTATACTTGGGTTATGTGTGCAAGGCTGATCCTAGAAGTTAGCATGAAGAAAATAGGTAATATGCTTTGACATTTTTCTATCTGATGTGAAACACCCTGTGTTCCTTTTCTGTGTGGTGTCTATTTCTCTCTCATGTCCCTATCTGCTCTCTTTAACAACAGTACAATGCCTCACTTCAGTCTCTCAGTGAAAGTTCTTTACTTGCCCAAAGTTACATATCTGATAAACAAATCTAAATATTAGAGTATTGGATCCTTTGTTTTCATATTATTGAGTTTTGAAAGTTCTTTATATATTCTGGATATACAGAATATCCTTTACCAGGTATATGCTTTGCAAGTATTTTCTCCCAGTCTGTGTGGCTTTTATTTTTCATTCTCTTGACCATGTCTTTTGAAAAGCAGACGTTTAAAATTTTAATGCTATCCAATTTTTCTATTCGTTTTTGTGCTTTTGGTGTCATATCAAAGAAATCTTCACCTAATCTTAGGTCACGAGGATTTTCTCTTAGTTTCCTTATAAAAGATTTATAGTTTTGGGTTTTATATTTATGTATATGATTCACCTTGAGTTAATCTTTTTTATATGGGGGAAGGGCAGAAGGAGACGGAGAAAAATAATCTTCAGCAGGCTTCGCACCTCACATGGAGCCTGACGTGGGGCCCAGTCTCACAATCCTGAGATCATGACCTCAGCTGAAATCAAGTCAAATACCTAACTGACTGAGACACCCAGACATCCTGACTTAATTTTTATATAGTTTTAGAATATGAATCAAAGTTCTTCTTTTGTGTATGGATATCCAATTGTTTCAGTATCATTCATTGAAAAGACTGTTCTTTCTTTAATGAATTGCTTTTGCATCTCGTGGTATGAACAGATACTTCAATAAAGAAAACATAAAGGCAAATAAAAGCATGAAAAGATGCTCAACATCATTAGGCATTAGGGAAATGTAAATGAAAGCAAAATGGGATACCAGTATGCAACCACTAGAATGGCTGAAATTAAAAAGTCTGATCATACTAATTCACCTACATCACTGACGGGAATGTACAATGGCAATCCCTTCGAGAACATTTAGGCAATCTCTTAAAAAATTTAAACATAAATCTACCATATGACCTAGCCATTCCATTGTTAGCTATTATCCCAATAAAAATAAAAGCATATACTTATACAGAGATTTGTGTGCAAATATTTGTAGTTGCTTTAGTTGTGGTAGCCAAAACCTGGAAACACCCCAAATGTCTGCCAACAGGTGAATTAGCAAACAAATTGTGTTGTATCTATATAATAAAATATTACTCATCGATAAAAATGAATTAACTATTGATGTGTGCTACAACATGGGATGAAATTCAAAATACTCTGGGTAAAAGAAACCAAGCCAAAAAGAGTGTATGCTTTATGATTCCATCTTTTTGAATTCTATGAGCTTGAAACTAACCTAGAGTACATAAAGTATCAGTGGTTTCCTAGGGGAAAAAGAAGGATAGAAATGGGATTGTGAAGGGTATTAGCAAACTTTTGGTGATGATGGATATGTTCATGGTTTGATACCAGGATAGTTTCGAAATTTATCAGAGTTCATATTTTAAATACATGCAGATGGTTATTAATTGTGCCTCAGTAAAGATTAAAAATACTGTAGGTGGGGGTGCCTGGGTGGCTCAGTGGGTTAAGCCTCTGCCTTCGGCTCAGGTCATGATCTCAGGGTCCTGGAATCGAGCCCCGCATCGGGCTTTCTGCTCAGCGGGGAGCCTGCTTCCCTTCCTCTCTGCCTGCCTTTCTGCCTACTTGTGATCTCTCTCTCTGTCAAATAAATAAAAATCCTTAAAAAAAATACTGTAGGTGGACTAGTGAGAAAATTATATGAATATGTGGCCCTGTGTCACTGAGAATTGCTCTCTAAGTTGTTGTGAGGCTAATCTGCAATGTTTAATAATGGCTGAAAAACTGTTCACTTTTTTGTTTGTTTTTTGGCTCAGCAATTTCATTTAGGGGAAATTCTCAAGGGAAATAATCTAAAAGAAAGAAATCAGTTTATATAAAGTTACATTGTTACTATTCACAACTGTGAAACACTGGAAGTTATTTAAATGCTCTATAAATAGGTGACAATAATCAATATGATTGAATATCATGTATACTTAAAAATATTAGTTTTTTGGACATATGATAAAAATAAGTATACAAAATTATTTAGTGAAAAAAAGAGCATGTAGGTGTGCCTGGGTGGCTCAGTCATTAGATGTCTGCCTTCAGCCTAGGTCATGATCCCAGGTCCTGAGATTGAGCCCCATATTGGGCCCCCTGCTCAGTGGGGAGCCGGCTCCTCCTCCCCCCTGCCCCGCTTTGTTTCCTCTCTCAGTGTCTCACTTTCTGTCAAATAAATAAATAAATAAATAAATAAAATCTTTTAAAAAACCCAAACTGTACGTGTTAGAATATTTATTAAAAAATAGCACATAAAGAGTACCCTCTGAAAAATCCACATTAACATGTATGAATTAGTATTGGTAATGGTTGGAATACAAAATGATGGAAATGACTGAAACTTCAGGTTTGTGTTTTTCTTTTTTTTAAAGAGTCTGATGTGGGGCTCGATCCCAGGACCTTAGGATCATGAGCTGAGCTGAAGGCAGATGCTTAATGGTTGTGCCACCCAGACACCCCTTTTTAAACAAAAATTTTAAAAAAGATTTTATTTATTTATTTAAGAGAGAGACAGAATGAGAAAGAGAGAGAGGGCATGAGTTGGAGGGAGAGGCAGAGGGAGAAGCTGACTCCCTGCTGGGGGGAACCCAATATGAGGCTCAGTCCCAGGACCCTGAGATCATGACCTGAGCTG
Organism: Mellivora capensis; assembly: GCA_004024625.1. NCBI lineage: Eukaryota > Metazoa > Chordata > Mammalia > Carnivora > Mustelidae > Mellivora > Mellivora capensis. The sequence continues at coordinate 11,107 of PISX010026419.1, read as the reverse complement.
AAGTCAGACACTCAACTGACTGAGCCACCCAGGTGTCCCAGTCAGTGATTTTTTAAAGAGGTTTAAATAATAAAAAAACTTATGTATTTACCCATGTAGTTGCCCCTTCTGATGCTCTTCACTTTTGGGGACTGATCCATATTTACATCTGGTGTTATTTTTTATTTTGCCTGAAGAACTTTATTTCTTTCAGAACAGTTCTTTTAGATTTTGTATATCTGAAAATGTCTTTATATCCCTTCATTTTTGAAGATGTATTTTTCTAGGATATAGAATTCTAGAATGACAATGGTCCTCTTTCAGTACTTTGAAGATGTAACTCCATTGTCACCTTGTTTGCATTGTCTATAAAAAGAAATCTGCTGTCCTTCATATCTTTGTTCCTCTGTACAGGTGCCTTTTTATCTCTGTCTACTTTTCGTATTTCCTTCTCATCATTGATTTTGAGCAATTTATTATATACTTTGGTATAGTTCTCTTCACGACTTTAGTGCTGGGAAGTGAGTCTTTAAACTCCTTAGATCCATGGATTTAAGGTTTTCATCAAAATTGGACTATTTTTATACATTATTCTTCATTTCCCTGCTTCTCTCTCCTATTGTTCAGAAACCGTGATTACATATCTGTGAGGCCCACACATGTATAAAACCATCCCAGAGCACACTGATGCGCCTGTCATTTTTTAAATTCTTTTTTTCAGTGTATTTCATTTTGAGTAGTTTCTATTGCTATGTCTTCAATTCATAGTCTTTTCTTCTGCATTATCTTATCTTGTTGATTCCATCTGGGATATTTTCAATTCAGATGTTGTAGTTTTAATCAGTAGAAGTGTGATTTTGGTCTTTCTACTGTCTTCCATGTCTCTATTTAATTTTGTGAACACGTGGAATGTAGTTATAATAGCTGTTTCTTAAAAATTGAAGTCCTTTCAGGTGTACAACATAGTGATTCAACCAGTTCACACATTATGCTGTGCTCACCACAGTGTAGCTACCATCTGTCACCATATAATGTTTTTATAATACCATTGACTATACTCCCTATGCCATACCTTTTATCTCCATGACTTATTCATTCCAAAACTGGAATAGTCATAATTGCTATTTTAATGTTATTGTCTACTGATGCTAGCCTTTGTATCATTTCTGTGTCAGTTTTGATTGATTATTCTTCCAATTATGGTGAATATTTTCCCATGTCTTTGCATGCCTGATGATCTTTGATTGGGTGGTCAGATGTAGCTTCTTGTGTGTTAAATATTTTTGTATTCCTATACATATTCTTGAGATTTACTCTGGGATGCAGTTAAATAACTTGGAAATAATTTGATCCTTTCAGGTCTTGATCTGATTTTTCTAAGTGGTTTTAGGAGAGTGCTAGTAACAGGGATAATTAATTCTCTCCTATGAGATAAGGCCTTTATGAATATTCTAACAAATGTCCCATGTATTATGACTTTCTACTTCTGGCTCTTAGGAAAGGGCTCTATTCCGGACCATATATGAGCACTGGGCACTGTTCCCTTTAATCCTTTTGAGTCTTCCTGTCCTTGCATAAGTACATTAATTAAGGCTTTGCTGAATACTTGAGAAGGATCCTTTGCAGGTCTCTCTGTATTGCTTTCATCTTAAATACTCTGTCCTGAGACTTCTAGATGTCTTGACCTAGAATCTCAGTTGTGCTTCCTCAGTGCAGCAAGTCTTCAAACTTCTGAGATCCCCTTCTCTGAAAAGGAAAATTCTCTCAAAGAAGTAACCTGGATCAGTTGTTATAAAGCTTACATTATTTTTGTGTGTCTCTCAGGGATTCTTGTCTTTCACTGCCTGATATTCAATGTTGTGTAAATCATATTTCATATAATTTGTCTTCTTGTTTTGTATTTTTGTTGTTCAGCCTGGAGGGTAACTTGTTACTCCATCCTTGGTGGAAACAAAAGTTCCTCTGATGGGTTTTGGCATTTATCTTTGCTAATTTGATCATTTGTAGTGCTTGTTGACATGTTGGTTTTAGTAACCTCTGCTTGTACTCAGTGTTATTATTTTGAAGCTCATTGATTTGTGTTTCTAAACTTTCTACCAATTTGTTCAGAGTGTTTCTGTCTTAGCTAAGGTTGTTATAACAAAACACCATAATTGAGACACCTGGTTGGCTCAGTTGGTTAAATGTCTGCCTTCAGCTCAGGTCATGATCCCAGGGTCCTGGGATTGAGCCCCATAACAGGCTCCTTGCTCAGCAGGGAGACTGCTTCTCCCTCTGCTTGCTGCTCCCCCTGCTTATGCTCTCTTTCTCTCTGACAAATAAATAAATAATCTTAAAAAAACCCTACACCATACTCTGGATGCTTATCACCAATAGAAAGTTATTTCTCACAGTTCTGGAGGCTGGAAGTCTAAGATCACGGTGCTAGCAAGGACTGGTTTGGGTGATGACCCTTTTCTGGGTTTCAGATGACTGACTTCTTATTGTATCCTCATGTGGTGAAAATAGGATGAGTTAGCTCTCTGGCCTCATTTTGTAAGGGGACTAATCCTGTTCATGAAGGTTCAATCTTCATGACCTCATTACCTTCAAAGGCCCCATTTCCAAATACCATCACATTGTGGAATAGATTTCAACATACAAATTTGGGGGGGGACACAAACATTTAGTCCCTAACAGTTTCCTTTTTTTTTCCCATTATAACCCTATTGCTTTTTCTGTTCTCCAGCTTAATGTACAATGACCTTTAGGTCCCATGTTACAAGTTTCTAAACTTGTGGTGAGCTAAGCATGATAGGAGAATGGTGGCTTCCCTTACAGGAGTTACATGGCTCCATGTCACTGTTGCTGGAAAGGTGGCCCTAAGACTTTAAGGTGGGGGATAGTGTGGGAGGTATCAGCAGGTGCTTATGAATGACAGGTATGAAACTTTCACATTGTAAATTCTGCCACAGAGACCTCAGAAACAAATTTTTCTTTTTTCATTAGTGTGAATAATGGAATGGAGATGTAGGAGGGAGATGTACTGAGGCAGATCCAGCTTTGAAAATTGTGCCCTTTGATCAGGGCTACTTAGTCCCAGGACAATATTTGTAGAATATATATATGAAAGTAGAAACTTCTCAGAGGTTCTCAGAATGATGGCATATATGAGCCCCATTGTCACATGGCTGTATAGAACAGTTTTCAAACAACAAGAGAAGCCATATAAAGCTTGTCTGCAGTATGAATCCAAAGAGCTGGAATTAGAAAACCAGAAATTTCTTTGTGCAAACAGTGAGAAATAGAGACAAATTGCAACTTAGAGAAATGATGTGTTTATGTCCAACAGCGAACGTGCCTTGCCCTGAGCCTACAATAATAGGCTTACTGAACTTTGTGCTTCAAGTTGAAAACCACCCCATGCACCATTTACAATTTATTTATTTGGTCATGAGCAGTTAGCATGAGTGGTTGAGCTGAGTGTGCCCATACAATGCCAAAATCCACCTCAAACTGATCAACTTAAAGAAAAAGAAAAGTTAAACTAGTTATTCAAATTAACCTATTAGTTATTCAGGCCAACAGGTTGATCTGATTCTCTTTGTGTTTTTTACCTTTGAGGGTATAAATAGTGGTCAGTGGTAGTATGTCTCTTGTAAGAGGTAGTAACTCAATGATGATTATCTTTCTGTCACTCAGAGGAACACTCAAAATTCCTTAAAACTTTGGTAATTCATCATATATTCAGATTGAACTTCTGTGTAGGGGCAGGAAGAAAGAGAAGGGAGTTCCAGGATCTCTAAGTACAACCAGGACATAAATATAAAGACATAAAAACACATAAATAGAATAAGTTAAAAACAGTTTGCTGTATTTTAGGTCTTTATGACCTAATAATCTCAATGTTTTTCATAATTTAAATAGATCTGATGGATCATGACCAGTAGATAATTCAAACCAGATGACATTCTGCTGGACATTGACAATGGAACCTGAATATCCTCACTTATAGGGTGTCAGAGCAAGATGAGAAGAAGTCACAGTATCTTTGGGGGAAACGTCACATTGAATTTTTCCCATGCTACAGCCTTTGATATGAAATGGTCAGCTACTCCCCTGCAGGAAAAAACAATGTGGTGTTATTGAATTGGGCCTTTCACTAGGTTTAGCAATCTAATTTCTCTCTGTAGACACAGCTTTTAGAGAAGCCAAACATCTGGCCAATGCTAACTTGAAAAAATTAGTTAAATCTACAATTGGAGATTATTATATCAGTGTTCTTTAGCCCTGGCTGCACATTAGAATCATCTGGGAGAACTCTAAAGAACTGCTGATGTTCAGGATTCTATGCTGAAGATTATGAACAATTTGTCTTCAGTGTGCTTCTTCCTCTTTAGTGCTCCTAAAGCCCTTTGAGTGATTTGAAAGTGCGACCAGAAATGAGAACCTCTGATGTAGACAAATGACTATACAACTGACTGTTGTTGTTTTTTTTCTACATAGCCACTGCTGTAGGGGAAAGTACTCGAGAGCATAAACTCTGGAGCTAGCCCCACCTGGACTTAAATCCCAGCTCTGATATTTCATAGCTGTGTGACCCTGAGCTGCTTAATCTCACTGTGCCTCAGTTTCCTGATCTGCAAAATGGGGTAATAATAATAATATCCGTCTTCTGGGGTATCTATAAAGATTAAATGAGTTAATGTGTGCAAAGAACTTAGTAAGCACTATATAAATATTAGCTCTGTTGTCCTTTATTGGTATTTCCCTACCCAATGTCTGAACTGAAATTAATTTCAGTGCCCTAATATTATTCTAACAAGACGTATTATTTCCCTGGAGCTGCTATAACAAGTTACCACAAAGTGGGTGGCTTAAAATAACATAAATTTTTTTCTCTCACCATTCTAGAGGCCAGAAGTCTGAAATCATGGTGTCAGCAGTGCTTTGCTCCCTCGGGAATCTCTAAAGGAAAATCCATTCCTTGTCTCTTCTGTCTTCTGCTGACTTTCAGCATTCCTTGGCTTGAGGTCACATCTCTGCTCTCTGTCTTCACACTGTCTTCTTTCTATGTGTCTTTCTTCTCTTTTTCTGTCCCTTTCTTGTATAAGGATACATGTGATAACATTTAAGGTACACCAAGACTGTCCAGGATAATTACCTCAAGATCCTTAATTTAATCACATCTTTTGCCATATAGCACAATCTTCACTCTTATGTTATAAAGTAATATTCACAAGTTCTGGGGATTAAGGCATGGACACATCTTTTCTAGGGGCCACCATTCAACCCATGACACAAGGCCCATAAAAAATGTAAGCTTGGATGGGATGCATCACTAACTCATTCCGTGCTTAGTCACCTTTGCTTTTGGCCTGCACATCCCACTCTCTAATATATCCCAAACCATTATTTACAATAATAGGTATCATCTTTGTATATACAGACAAGTGACTGTTCATTGTCAGTATTTGTTATTTTTTGGGAAGGGCTCCGGGAAGTGAGTCAAGGATTCAGAGGACTAGTTGGCCCAATGCCTTTGGCATGCAGAGAGGCTCCAACAAGGAAAGAACCTCTTGGTGGGTTCTACTCCAAAGGGAATAATTGGGGGAAAGTTTGTTTTATGATTAAATGCAACCCAAAACCCTCACCAATTCTGGCTTTATATTTGGAAAAGTCTGATGCTTATTTCAAAAGAGAAGAGTGTGATTGTGCTTTAATCAGGTCTCCTTCAGTTCCAAGTGACAGAAAAGTCAATTCAAATAGGCTGAAGTAAAACTTGAATTTATTAATGCTCATGACTGAAAAATTCCAGCTTTAGGTCCAGATTGATGCAGTGGTTCCAAAGAAACCTTCAGGACTCGGTTTCTCTCTCTAGCTCTTGGCTCTGCCTTTACTGGCTCTGTTCTCAAAAAGGCTGTCCTTCAGTGGTAGCAAGATTGTAGCATCTAAGAGCTTGTATACTCTCTGATCTAGGACACGTGGAGAAGAACACTTCTCAAAAAATGTAAGCAAAACCTTATTGGGGTTTTTTTGGGTCATGTGCCCATCTCTGAAACAACAAGGTTTTGATTGGCTGAGGGACATGGAGATTGGTCTGAAATTCTTACCATTCAAGTGCTTTGCTTGATTTAAAGCAGTACGTTTCCAGTGATCCAGGTAAAAGATCAAAGTAGATCCAAAGGAAAGACAACATGAAATCCTGCATCTTTGACTGCTCCTTGTCTGCCATCGTGGAGGGGATGAGCCAAGTCACCTTGGGAGGTGTTTCTCATTGCCACATGCAAGGCAACAAAGCAAGACTGAGAAAAATGTCCTTTCACATTCATTTGAGCATTTTTTTCTCACTACTCCTCCTGTCCTTCATGTTCCCTGGAGGTATCCAATGACAGGGAATCTCCACATTAAAAAACTCTATCTAGGGTTCTCCTTTTCGCAAGTAAGTCCAGTTTCAAAATGATATCTCTCCTTCATAATCACAATTCTCATTTTCACAGTGAAGTTGATCTTAGGTAGGGCGAGTGCTGATTTGAGTAAAGCATTCCTGTGAAGTGTGAATGAGTGACAGCCTCAACTTTCTTTCAGGGGGGTAAGGTTTAATCTTCAATCTTCTATTTTGTTTTAAGAAAAAAAATTTGGGGGGGGGAAGGATAACTTGTGTCACATTTCTACTCCTCTAAAATCAGTTGCAAATGTAGTCACAACAGGTTCTAACTCTGCTTCTGAAAGATTGTTGGCCATAGGTATTAGCCATCATTTAGAAGGTAACAGGGAGTAGAGCATCCTGAGGGATTGGGACAAAAGGAATAGTAGGTTTCATTAAGAGAATTGGAAAATTGTTAAGATTGGGAAGTTTCCAGGAAAAAGAAACCTTTTGGGGTATGACCAAGCAGGTCTATATTATGCATGTTCTGGATCTTAAGATCCTGAGAGAAAGAGTGAATCAGGAGTAGAGGCCCACATAGGGGGGATATTATGTGAACAGACACGAAGACTAAGGCACAAAGACCAGTTTCACAATTGTTCTTATGCTGGCCCTCAGCTTTATAGAGAAAAACTGATAGATTCCCTTGGTTGGGGGAAAGAAAGAGTCATTAAGTTCTAATATGTATCAGTTCTATTCAATTATACCATTTAATTCTTCCAGCTACCTTCTGAGGTTGGCATCATTATTATCCTCCATTTATTAATGGAAAACCGAGGTGTGGAGGAGTTAAGTTGCCAAGGTCATTGTGGTAGTTTTTTAAACTACTGATAGTTTTTTAAACATATTTTTAATATGTCCACACATAATTTTGATGCAATTTCCTTGAAAATATGGTACCGAATCACCCTTTCTTTAAATGGGGGCCAGAATTTGTGACTTGCTTCTGACAAATACAATGTGGCAAAGTGATGGTATGTGACTTTTGGGACTAGGTCACAAAAAAGCTTCTATTGGCAGTCTATCTTGGATTGCTTGTTCTGGGGGATGCCTACCACAATGTCATGAGGATACCCAAGCTACCCTTTGTTGAAGTAAATGTGGAGAAGGCCCATGTGTGGAGAAGATGAGGCCACCTGTCTAAACCTAGCCCCCACAATCCAGCTATTTGAATGAGCCATCTTGGAAGCAGATCCTCCAGCCTCAGTCAGACCTTTTATGATTGCAGCCCTGGTCAATACCTTAACTGTAATCTCATGAGGGACCTTGAGTCAGGACTGCCCAGCCAAGCCACTCTTAAGTTCCGGACACATAGGAACTGTAAGTGAAAGCACATGTTTATTGATTTTTTAATAGATTTTATTTATTTATTTGACAGAGATCACAAGTGGGCAGAGAGTCAGACAGAGAGAGATAGGGGGAAGCAGGTTCCCTACTAAGCAGAGAGCCCAATGCGGGGCTCGATACCAGGACCATAGATCATGACCTGAGCCAAAGGCAGAGGCTTAACCCACTGAGCCACCCAGATGCCCCTTTACTGATGTTTCTAACCATTAAGTTTTAGGGTGATTTATTGTGCAATAGTAACAAATAACTAATGTGTTTTGGAAGTAGTACATCCACCATCCATTTTCACCTTGCCACAATTATCCATATAGAAACAAGCAAACAGTTGGTTGTATATACTTACAGGTATATAAAGATAGAAGATATGTACAAGAAAAGATGTTCACATCTTTAGGAAATGCAAGGTAAAACAACAATGAGATATTATTGCAAAACTACAGAGTGGCTAAAATAAAAACTGACTTACCTTTAAATAAAATGTCTCTACATGTTTTTTGTCCACTTTATAATTGAATTTGTTTTGTTTTTAATGTTGAGTTTTGAGAGTTCTTTATATGTTCTAAATTCTAGTCTTCTGTAAGATATGTGGTTCTCCCCCAAACATTTAGCTTTTCTTTTCATCCTTTTAACAGGGTCTTATGAAGAGCAAAGGTTTTAAAAGTTTTGATGAAGTCCAGTTTATGATTTTTCTTCTTTTATGGATGGTACTTTGGTGTCAAGCCTAAGACCTCTTTGCTTAGCCCTAGATTCTGATAATTTTCTGATTGAAAGGCGATCTTTTGTCCATTTAATTGCTTTTGCACCTTTATAAAAATTAACTGGGCCTATTTGTGTAGGTGTATTTCTGTGTTCTCTGTTCCATTGATTTATGTGTGTATCTCTCCACCAATACCACACAGGTTTGATCACTGCTGTTGTGCAATAGATCTTAAAATATAGTAGGCAAATTTCTCCCACTTTATTCTTTTTCAGAATAGCTTTAGTTATCAAAACTCCTTTGCTTTTCAATATAAATTTTAGAAGGATGTTTTCTAAATTGATAAAAAATCTTGTTAGAATTTATAGGAAATTCACTACCAATTTGGGGAGAATTGACATCTTAACTACATTGAGTCTTTCAATCCATGAACATAGTATGTCTCCATTTATTTAGCTCTTTGATTTCTGTCATTAATGCTTTGTAATTTTCACCATACAAGTCCTGTGCATATTTGTTCAGATTTGCACCTAAGTATTTTATTTTTGAACTATTGTAAATGTTACTTTGTATTTTTGATTTCAGTGTCCCTATGTCCATTAATAACATATATAAATATAACTGAATATAGTGTATCCTATAAACTTGCTGAATTAACTTATTAGGAGGTTGGGGTTTTTTTGTATATTCTTTAGGATTTTCTATAGAGACAACCATGTCATTTGCAAACAGGGACAGTTTTGTTTCTTCCCTTCTGATGTGTTTGCTTTTTTTTTTTGCCTTATCTTATTGACTGACTAGAATTTTCAGCATTTTGTTAAATAAGAGGGGTGAGAATAGACATCCTTGTCTTGTTCATGATCTTAGAGGGAGAACAGTCATTGACCATTCAGTATAATGTTTCCTGTATATGTGCTTTATTAAGTTCAGGAAGCTTTACTCTATTCCTCTTTTCTGAGTTTTTATCATTATTGGGTGTTGAATTTCATCACATATATGTATTTTTTACAATGACTGATATGATCACAATATTTCTTTTTGTTCTGCTAATATAGTTGATTCCATTGATTGATTTTTGAATTTTGTTTATTTATTTGTCAGAGAGAGCGCACAAGTAGTTAGAGTGGCAGGCAGAGGCAGAGAGAGAAGCAGGCTCCCTACTGAGCAAGGAGCTCAATGCGGGACTCGATCCCAGGACCCTAGAATCATGACCTGAGCCAAAGGCAGTGGCTTAACCGACTGAGCCACCCAGACGTCCCTGATTTTTGAATTTTGAACTAGTCTCGCATCCCTGGAATAACCCCACTTACTCCTTCTGCACGATTATTTACATATATTGCTGAATTCTATTGCTGAATTCTGTTTGTTAACGATTTGTTAAATATTTTTTTGTTCATATTTGTCAGGGTTAGTGATCTATAGGTTTTTTTTTTCTTTGTACTATCTTTGGCTTTTGTATCAGGGTGATACCAGCTTTATAAAATAAAGCAATTATGTAGAATTGGTGTTAATTCTTTAAATGTTTGTAGAATTCTCCAGGGAAATCATTTGGACCTGAGCTTTTTTTTGAGGGGGAGTTTTAAAATTATGAATTAAATTTCCTTAATAGTTATTGGGCTATTCAAATTATCTATTTCATTAGGGTGAGCTATGATAGCTGTGTTTTTCAAGGATTGGTTCATTTCATTTAAATTGTCAAATTTATGCATGTAGAGTTGTTCCTGGTATTTCTTTATTATTCTTTTTATGTTTGCAGATTCTGTAATGGTAGCCCCATTTCATTCCTGATTGTGTCTTCTCTCTTTTTCTTTATTAGTCTTTTTAGAAGTATGTACATTTCATTGATCTTTCAAAGAATAGGTCTTTGTCTTATTTGTTTTAGTTGTTGTTTTAATGTCTTGAATTTCACTGATATCTGCTTTATCTTTTTTTTTTTGGTAGACTTTAGATCTTTATATATAACCTAAAATATCACATACATATTAGACAGTAGAAACATATTAGATAGTAGAAACTTACTGGATGAGAAAATACAGTCCTGAAATATTCTACCTTAACTCCAACCAAGGTTGTATGCTATGAGAAATTTGAATTACAGTATTTTTAAAATGGAGTATTTTTTCTCTCAGAAATAAGATCTTCCCTACAATGAATTTCCAAGTGACAGAGATGTCTTACAATACAAACTTCACTCTAAGGGAGCAGTGAAACATACACACTGGGGTGGAGGAAGACAACATAGGCCTGAAATAAGACATTTATGCCAAGCTACTAGAGTACCAATATCCTATACCTATCTGGCAGCTTTATGGTACACAAAAGAAATAGAATCTCTGACAAGTCCATTGACTTCAGACTGGGAGCATGCTTTAAAAAAATAAGCTTGAGACTTCATGAGAATGTAAATGTATCATTATGCTAAGATCAATACTTTGACACAAATAGGTCACACTTAAGCACAGCATTTCCCAAATGATTTCATGGAATTATGAACTATTAACATGAGCTAATGATATGGTCTATTAAAAGTTATTACTAAGACACATAACAAAGAATTATTGGGTCAAAAAATTTGGGAAATGTTAGAATTGAGAATTCATAGTTTTTGCACCACACCCAGTGCTCCATCCAGTGCGTGCCCTCCATAATACCCACCACCTGGCTCCCCCAACCTCCCA
>PISX010026418.1:0-24527 GCA_004024625.1 Mellivora capensis | reverse complement strand
ATACTAAGTCTTGGTTTGCTGTCTTGACACCTTAACCTAAGTGACACCGTTTTGGACTTTGGCTTTCTTTTTAACACCCAAACTATATGCTGTCTTTATCACACTTAATATAACAACATAATAATTTAAGAGTAGAGTTATAGACAAAAATATATTACATAAACATTACTCAGGAGTTCTTAATTATTTGGATATAAAACTGCACATTTCTAAAAACTCAAGAGTTAAATAGAAAGTCCAAAGTAAGATAGTACCCCACTAAGAAAGAAATACTTGGCACAAAATGTCAATCATGCCAAGATTGAGAAACCCTCTTCTAAAAAATAGAAAGTTAGGAAATAATGTAAAAATAATATTTTATATTCTAAAAAATTAATGCCATCATTAGTGCCAAAACTTAATGGGAATATCAGAAGAGAACCAATAACTTTAAGAACATAGAGAAAAGAATGCTCAATGAAATTATGAAAAATTTAATTCGGCATTATGAAAAATTAATCATGTAAATGCAAGGTTTATGGCAGGAATGCAAGATTAATTCACCATTTAAAAATAAATCCAATTTTCCCAATTGGACAGCCACTTGCAGAAAAATGAAATTGGACCATTTCCTTACACCACACACAAAAATAGACTCAAAATGGTTAAAGGACCTCAATGTGAGAAAGGAATCCATCAAAATCCTTGAGGAGAACACAGGCAGCAACCTCTTCGACCTCAGCCGCAGCAACATCTTCCTAGGAACATTGCCAAAGGCAAGGGAAGCAAGGGCAAAAATGAACTATTGGGATTTCATCAAGATCAAAAGCATTTGCACAGCAAAGGAAACAGTTAACAAAACCAAAAGACAACTGACAGAATGGGAGAAGATATTTGCAAACGACATATCAGATAAAGGGCTAGTGTCCAAAATCTATAAAGAACTTATGAAACTCAACACCCAAAGAAGAAATAATCCAATCAAGAAATGGGCAGAGGACATGAACAGACATTTCTGCAAAGAAGACATCCAGATGGCCAACAGACACATGAAAAAGTGCTCCACATCACTCGGCATCAGGGAAAAACAAATCAAAACCACAATGAGATATCACCTCACACCAGTCAGAATGGCTAAAATTAACAAGTCAGGAAATGACAGATGCTGGCGAGGATGCGGAGAAAGGGGAACCCTCCTACACTGTTGGTGGGAATGCAAGCTGGTGCAACCTCTCTGGAAAACAGCATGGAGATTCCTCAAAAAGTTGAAAATAGAACTACCCTATGACCCAGCAATTGCACTACTGGGTATTTACCCTAAAGATACAAATGTAGTGATCCGAAGGGGCACATGCACCCGAATGTTTATAGCAGCAATGTCTACAATAGCCAAACTATGGAAAGAACCTAGATGTCCATCAACAGATGAATGGGTAAAGAAGAGGTGGTATATATACACAATGGAATACTATGCAGCCATCAAAAGAAATGAAATCTTGCCATTTGCAACGATGTAGATGGAACTAGAGGGTATCATGCTTAGTGAAATAAGTCAATCGGAGAAAGACAAGTATCATATGATCTCCCTGATATGAGGAAGTGGAGATGCAACATGGGGGCTTGGGGGGATAGGAAAAGAAGAAAAGAAACAAGATGGGATCGGGAGGTAGACAAACCATAAGTGACTCTTAATCTTACAAAACAAACTGAGGGTTGCTGGGGTGAGGGGGGGGCGGGAGAGGGTGTGGGATAATGGACATTGAGGAGGGTATGTGCTATGGTTAGTGCTGTGAAGTGTGTAAACCTGGCGATTCACAGACATGTACCCCTGGGGATAAAAATACATTATATGTTTATAAAAAATAAAAAAAAAATAAAAATATTTTAAAAATATTAAAAAAAATAATAAATCCAGAGGCATCTGGGTGCCTCAGTCCTTAAGCCTCTGCCTTCAGCTCAGGTCATGATCCCAGGGTTCTGGGATGGAGCCCTGCATCTGGCTCCCTTCTCCAGGGGAAGCCTGCTTCTCCCTCTCCCACTTCCTCTGCTTGTGTTCTCTTTCTCGCTGTGTCTTTCTCTGTCAAGTAAATAAGGAAAGAAAGAATATTTCTTAAAACAATAAAATATAAATAAATTCATATAATTTTCCATATATACAAACTAAAAAAATCACAATTTGGGGTATTTTATTGCTTATATGTTTAATTGGATACCTTTTGAACTAAGGCATAAGGCAATCTACTTTCGGAATGGACATCTTGAGCAAGACTTACAAAATGAGGATAAAATGGCCTTTTATGACCTCAGTGTTGAGCTTCAGCAAAGTCTAGACTCAGTTTTTCGGGTAACTTTAGTTCAGGCAAGTTGCTCTCCCCTACTTCTGTGCTTTTTCACAGACACTTTGGTCCACCATGATAGGCCTCCTTAACTTTAAATCTAAAGGGCAAAGTCTGGAGTTTTTATTCCTTACATCTCAAAAAACTTGTGTCTGTGAAAGATGTTGCAGACTTTACGCTCTGGTCCCCAGGCCCCACAGCCAACGTTGAATATCAAGAAATATTTTGGCATCTCAGTAATGTCCTTGGTTAAGTCACCAGCTTCTTTTATATCTTTCTTTGTAAGTCAGTGGATGCTGACTCACTCAACATTTACATAATTAAGGGGGAATCACTCAAGTGGATATTTATAAAACATATACAATCTCCTTCAAGGTGATTTCTGTGCTTGCTAAAAGATGAAAGCTTCTGACAATTTGTAGCTAGTGGTTTCATTATCATAATCCTGTATGTCAAACAGGATACTTTGTTATAGATTGGAGAGTTCAGAAGACAAGGTGAATGGTCTGAATTCAGTATATATTTGTTGAGCCACTAGTATGTACCAGGCACTGGTCATATGAAATTAATATACCAGGTCCATATTTTAGAAACATTACTCTGGATAAAGTATGGAAAACTAGTGTAAGAAACAAATTTAGGGCCGCCTGGGTGGCTCATTGGGGTAAGCCTCTGCCTTCGCTCAGGTCATGATCTCAGGGTCCTGGGATCAGCCCAGAGCCCAGCTCCCTGCTCAGCAGGGAGCCTGCTTCCCCCTTTCTCTCTGCTTGCCTCTCTGCCTACTTGTGATCTCTCTTTCTCTGTCAGATAAATAAATAAAAATCTTTATTAAAAAAAAAGAAACAGAAATTTAGAAAGCCTTTGCAGGTATCCGAGTAAGAGATGGTAGCAGTATAAACTATTACACTTAGTCTAGCCTTTCTTAGTTTTGACAGTGTAAGAAAAAAAGTTTGGCTAAGTTTTGGGAATTAGAATCAACATGATATATGAACTGATAATGATGGTTGTGGTAAACCATCAATATAACCATATATTATGCAGTTATCATGGATACATAAAACGGAAGGAGGAACAAAGTTGGTTAAGAGAAGAAATAAGTTGTATTTTAAACAAGCTGAGTTTTACATATCTAAGTTTGGAACAAGTGCTAAAATTTTAGAGATACAGAATTAAGAGTAAGAATTCAAACCACAGATTACTGCCATTAAGACATAAAAATGGAGAACATTTCAAGGCAGAGATTACAGAAAGAATGGAAGGGTCACATACAGATCTCTTGGGAAATAGAAACCTTCACAGGACTAGATAGATGAAGGGACATCCACAGAAGTACCAACAATTGTGCTTTAATGGAGTGGAATCTTCAAACCCAAGCCCCAAGAGAGGAGAGAGAAGGTTTGTTTTGTTTTGTTTTTTAAAGATTTAATTTATTTATTTGGGGGGAAGAGAGAGGGAGGGAGAGAGAGAGAGAGCATGAGTAGGGGAGGCACAGAGGGAGAAGCAGAATCCCTGTTGAAGAGGGAGCAAAATGCAGGGGCTCAGTCCCAGGATCCTGAGATCATGACCTGAGCTGAAAGTAGACGCTTAACCTACTGAGCCACCCAGGTACCCCAGGTTTGTTTTTTTGTTAAAGAAATGATATAAGACTTTTCAAAAGTCAAGGAGGATAAGAAATAAAAGTGGGAAATGTCTTTGAAAGTCAGGAAGTCTAGAATGACTTGTAGTAATGGCAGTTTTATTGGATTTGAGGGTAACAACAGTGAAAATCTGGTTACATCATTAAACAGAAATTTCTTTTTCCTGCTCTCTCAGATCTGAGATTTTCAAGGTTTGCCTTTATTTTAGAAATAAAATGATTTTGAACAACCAAAAGATGAGGAAGAATGTAATCTAAATCACTAAAATTATAGAGAAAATTCATTTAAAAGAAAAATGTTTTAACTTATATGAATTTTCTATATATAAATAGTAAACTACAGGGCTGAAAGGAATACTGCTGACCATCTTGAAAGTACATTAGAAATCTAGTTTTGCTAGTGTAGCAATTATAATCCTCAATTTGTGAAAATTTGCCAGCAAAAATACTTCAAGTATTTAAAATCATAGTCCTAGACAATTACCTCTGATTTCTTTTTTTCAAGCTACAATTTTAAGAGTGTGAAACACTCCTCAAAGAACATTTTCTTTAATTTATCACACTTAAAAAGCAATTTATTTTCTTGTGAAGATAATTAGTGGGCAGATCACTCAAGCCCTTTCTGTAAGCAAAATTTTGAAGTAGATATATATAATGTCACCCTACTAATTTGAACATGATGGTAGAATTGTTTTACATTGATAATACTGATCAATTTGGACTTGAGAATTTATTAAAAATTAAACAAAATAATATTTGTCTTTAACAAGAAAGAATAGTAATTAGTCACATATATACATTTACTTCAATCCTGTGTAACCATTGATAATTGAGAATATTCATTAACCTTTTTCCTAGAGGAAGAGAAAATCTAAATTTATGTATGAGTTGTTGGACATGGAGACTTTAAAGAAGATGGTAGGGGAAGGGGAGAAGGGAAATAATAATTTGATACTAATATGCACACTCTGCCTGTTCTGGAAGAATCACTAAGTTACTGAAGGGAGGGGGATACAAAGCTGAGAATATGCCTTAAATGAGATAATTCTCAAAATTGTTAAAAATGAGAGTATGGGTCACAAACAACATGTAGGTAGCCACTCATAGAAGCCCCAAAAGATTTTCTTGCCCTCAAAACATGGATTGTAAGTAAGATATCAGATATTTGTTCTGGTTTGATCTTCAGCATAAGTATATCATCCCACGTCTACGTTTTGCCCTAAAGTTTTATTTCCCTTAAACTATTGTCAGTTTTCTAAGTACTGTTTATGGAGTAAGTGTCTCTAGTTTTCTAGGTTGCAGTTATTTTCTATACAGTTGCAGATATTTTCTATAATACCGTAGGTTGCATTTTCTCTAATGTGATCATTCACTGTGTAGGAGCTTTTTAGTCTATGTAGTCCCACTTGTCCTTGAGGTGGCTGTCAAATTTATATCAAATTAATAGAAACAGAGAATAAAATGGTGTTTCTCAAGGGCTTGGAGAAGAGGGACATGTGGAGTTGCTATCCAATGGGTATAAAGTTTTGGTTATATAAAATGAGTAAGTTCTAGAGATCTGTTGTACAGTGTTGTCGTGTAGTTAACAATATGGTATTGTGCACTTAAAAATTTAAGAGGGTAGATCTTGGGAAGTGTTCTTATCACAATATATGTAAATAAATTAATTAAAATAAAAAAGACTTAGATCTAGACACCAGCAAAAAAAAAATTTTTTTGCAAGGAAATAATTAGACATGAAGATCTTATAACCTTTGTTCAAATGTGCTGAAGCCTAAAACTCAAGACTTCAATGAAAAAGTTTAATATTATGAGTAAACATTAATGGTAACGTGAAAATTTAGAGAGGGAGACTAGTAAAACAAAGGGATTGAACTCTGTAGATAGAAAAGGAATTTGGTACATGTGTATGCGAGCTGAAATCTGTGATGTCACTGTAGTTTCTGTGGCTTTTGTGTAGGTAACCCTCATTGGATTCCCAACTTTGCATGCACTGTTTTGTGGAAGACTCTTTCTGTTTCATCCCTTCCCCTGTATTTCAGTAACTCCTTCTTATCCCTTATCTTTTCCAAAGAGGTCTTCCTAAATCTAAGATCATAATATATTTTTTAAGATTTTATTTATTTATTTGACAGAGACATAGCGACAGAGGGAACACAAGCAGGGGGAGTGGGAGAGGGAGAAGCAGGTTCCAGCTGAGCAGAGAGTCCCATGCCAGTCCGGATCCTAGGACCTGAGCTAAAGGCAGATGCTTAATGACTGAGCCACCCAGGCGCCCCCATAATAAATTTTCTTATGACAATATGAACTTCTCATTTTAACCTAATCATACTTTACCTTAGTTAGATTGTTTTAAAATACTAATCCTGAAACTTTAATATTTTTGGGTGCTAATAATCATCTTACTCTTTATTCTTGTCCTAGTAGTAGCAAATTAGTGATTAAGAAATAGAATTGAATAATTGAAAGAATTTAATGAAATAATTAAATTATTATCTACCTTTTTTTTGACATGGAACATCAGACAAAACAACAATCTTCATACCAATAGAGGGAGTGAATAGATTATCTAAGATTACTTTAATTTTGCAATAAATCTATTAAAATATGGTATCAGAATTGGAGCATTGGAGCAGAATTGGAGTTATCTTAAGGAATAACTGAAATTTAATCTTTGAATTTTCACTGTATGGTAATTGCTCATGAATTATTATTCATCTGTTTGGCAATTTGTTGAATATTGGACAATTTTTGATTTTCAGATACTACCTGGATAGGAAATCAGAGCTGTTGAAAAATAAGTTATTGGAAAATCAATAGTATATTTATAACTAGAACATTCTTTTTCAAGTCAATATTTTGGCTTCTTAAAAGATGATATTGTCATGTTCAAACTGTTGATTGCTTCCTGCCATAATCAGGTGTTCAAATAAGATGTTAAAACTTTCATCTTTGTACAAAAATTAGCTTTGTAGAATAAATCATATTTGTGTTGGTGGATGAAAGGGATGGGGAGTCTAACAAGAGTCATGAAAGATAATTTCACATTCATCTTTTTAAATTCTATGAGATGAAAGTTAGGGAAACAAAAACTGGGCCATCAGAGGACCTTTTTTTTGTTTTAATTTTAGCAATGAAAACAAAAGTAGCTAGAAAATATCCTGCTACTCAATTTTGCTCAATTATTGGAACTCCATAATAAGTCTCATAAAATTTAATCTCTCTACCAGTGTCTGCTTACTGGGAAAGTCAGGCTAAGGTAATTTATATGAAAAGTGGGGTCCAGGAAAGCAGATGATAGGGTAATGTATTGAGTTGGATTACTTGCTGCCAGAGTGGCAATAAGGCTTCTTACTGATGTTTCTGGTTGGTGGAACACAGAGACCCTAGCACAAGATAAAAGTACAGTTGTTAAAATTTTCACTTTTGATGAATGGAATGGTATACCGCTAGGAAGAAATGTATTAGTTGATAGGAAATATACTTCATTTGAAAAATATGAGGAAAATAGTAACTATGTGGACAGGGGAATTGGCTAGCTATGATGAGAATAATTAATTGGCAAATGAAATCTAAGTGCAAAAGGCAAATAGTCTCTAGTTGCTTAGAAAAAGGCTTTCATCTCTTTAAAAGGAGATCAGAGAAAACTGAGGGCCTGCCCCAGACGTATTAGTTGAGCTCCCAAAGAGGTAGGTGTGATATGCCAAAGTTAGAGTCCTGTTTGGGAGAGAATGGGATTTGGATCCATGAAATAAGAAATTTGAATTGATGCACTGAAAAGTCTTGGATATACGTATTTTTTAGGGCTCCCGGACTTGTTCAAATGGCCCAATGTTTTCTATTAAATGCTGTCACTGAGACTTGGTTGAAGAAGACCAAGAGACTTCCCCAAGACAACGTGTGTGTCCCTCATAATATGTACTCACTTTCCCTCCTTGCCCAAATCCCAGAATTAAGTTGCATCTTGTATTTAAGGATAATGGAGTCTGATAAGAAATGAAAGGAACTATAGCCCAAAAAGGTATTATGACTTTGCTTGTGTATTTCTACAGAAGCTGGGAACATGTACAAGGGATATCAGGGGGTCTTGAAACTGAAGTTGGATAAATTTGAGGTTTTCAAATTGTGAGGGTCTCCTAGGATACAAATTTAGTACACTGAAAGAACCCTAGGAGATGATATAAACATGACACTGGGGTGGCTTTTAAAAACATGAGAAAAACGGCCCCATCACCCACAAACTTCCTAATTCAATAATTAGTTTTAACAGGTTATTTTATAGATTACCTTGGATTTTCTACTTCCTTACTGTGTTAAAAATATATATACATATATATGTACATATATAATAAATTCTCCTTTGATACCTAGATTTCATGATTCATCAAGTTAATCATGATCTTGTCAAAACTAAATTCTCTTTGCTTTCATTCTAAATTGTTTATTCTGTCCATTTTCTTTGAGTTGGGAATTTCTAATGTCTTAATTTTTCTGATTTACCTTTCATTGTATCCTTTTTTTCCTCATTTAACTCATTAACTAGGCTAAATCATACCTAATATGTCTTTGAACAAATTTTCTCCTGCACAGAGATTACTCCCTCAGTCTTCTGAATATTCAACTACTCTTTCTAAAATGAATATTTCCCACTGGATTTTAAATACACCAACACTGCCCTTGAAAATAAAATAAAAGAATAAGAAAAAAATTCCTCCCACTATCCTCTTATACCTTGATACTATTCTGTTTTTATTTGTTTTCTAGCAAAACTTCAAAAAATTGTTCTAAGCATTGCCTTAATTTATTTCCTATTCACTCACTCTTAAAAGCTATAATTTTAGTTCCAAACCTCATCACTCCACCCAAATTATTCTTCTAAATTGGCAGTAAACCCTCATGTAACTAAATACAATGAGCCTGCTTTATTCCTTATCTTGATACTGTCTTGATACCTCCAACTCTTTCTTGCTAGGCATATATAAAGTAATCTACTTTTCCTCCTCCCTCTCTAACAAATCATCTGCTGCCCTTTTAGAAGTGCATAGCTCTTTATCTAAATACAAAATATTTAGGTTTTTCAATATTAACTTTCTGTTCTACCCTCTTTTCATTTTGCAGTTTCCCTTGGAAATTTTGTCCATATCTAATATTAAATTTCTATATATACAAAGAAGCCATGCCTGTTTTCATTCCCACCATCTTTTCCCTGAGTTTGAGGCTCATATCTAGTTGTTTACTTGAGTTCTCTTAGATCCTTAAAAGGCAACTAAGTTTCAACACATTCAAAAATTGAGTTCTCCTTTTTCACTCACATAATAGAGTTTTGTTTTTGTTTTTGTTTTTATTTTGTTCTTTATGTTCATTAATGGCACTACCATCCAACCAATAATACATAGAAATGATGCAAATATAGAGATCATTCTGAACTCCTACTCTTCCCATAACCACCAAATTGTATGCATAAATTTGGTAGATTGAATTATTGTTCAAATTCTTTACTCCCCTATAATAGGATTATATATCCATAGCATTTCTTCTGTTATTTTACAGTATTTCCCTCATACCTTCCCATTCCACTGATGTGATTAAGCTTGCCCTCTTGCATTGTTTTGAACCACCGTGAAAACAGCATGTCCCAGAATAGCTGCACACTCTTAATCCTAACCCTCAGAATAATAGCACATGGAGGACAGACCTGAAACCAGCCAGTAGTCTGGAGTACCTTAAGGGTCAGACAAGTCCAGTTTAGATAAAGTAAATGGTAGTATATTTGCACATCTGCAAATCTGAGGACTGTGAGCATGAAAGCATGTATTTGTTGTAAGCCAGAAGGATTGTCAAGTTTTTTAATATGCTACAGGGCCTGATGATTAAGATGATCACTCCTTTTAATTTTACCCTCTAAATATCTCTTGAGTTTATTTACCTTTCAACTTCTCTTCTGTCCTATCAAAGGTACTGTTACCTCTCAAATACTGAAATGATTGCCTAATGGCTCTTCCTGTGTCTATTCCTGTCTCTGTGTCTTGTCTCAGTATTGCTTCCAGAGCCCTTCTTTTGAGTCATGAGTTTGATCAAAATACCTTCATTTTCTTCCAATGCTTCTTTATACTTAAACACTTCAAATGCTATTCTTTCCTTTTAAGAAGACATAAAATTTTGGGGGGGGGCACCTGGGTGGCTCAGTGGGTTAAAGCCTCTGCTTTCGGCTCAGGTCATGATCCCAGGGTCCTGGAATCGAGCCCCGCATCGGGCTCTCTGCTCCACGGAGAACCTGCTTCCTCCTCTCTCTCCCTGCCTGCCTCTCTTGTAATCTCTGCCTTACTTGTAATCTCTGTCTGTCAAATAAATAAATAAAATCTTAAAAAAAATAAAAATAAAAAGAGATAAAATTTTCAAAAGCTTTTTGTAATTGGGCTTATTGGTCTAATTTCCTTTCAAGCTGCCACATGCCCTCTGCTTCAATCAAATGGACTTTGGTTCCTTCACACTTGTGTTTTCCTGGCATTGAAATTGTGCCCACATTGTTTCTCTTGAATGGCACGCTCATCCAGTTTTTGTTTTTTTCTGGTTAACTCTTTGCTACCATTCAGATCTCGATCCCTTCCTCAAAAAATATTTCATATACTTCCTGACCAGGTCAAAACTCTATCATACCCTTCCTTTATCCTTTGGTCTTGTTGTACTTACAACATTTGAAAGTATACATCTATTTATTTCATTTATTTCTACCTTATATAAGAATGCTAAGTTCTTGAGAACATGACTATGTCAATAGGACATATATGCCTATAGGTATATAGAGGTTGCTAATTAAATAGGAATAAATAAATTTTGTTTCAGTCATTGCCTCCAGAAGCAGTCATACCAAAACTTAGTAATGTTAAGAACTTTTGCTTTGATATCTCACTTAGCTACATCTCACTTATTTTGAACTGAAATAACATATTTGTTGAGATTGCTGCTTGGTTTGCAGGCATATGGATTTGCTACATCTCATCTTGCATATATGTAATCAAAAGTTTTTCCACTTTGCACATCAGCCAATTATGTTTTATTGTTGCCATTAATTGCTTTGGTTTACTGTTATTCAGTTTTAAAAGAATATTGTTTCACATCTCTTAAAATATGACTCAGTGAAATGCTAAAACTTGAAGTTAAAGGCTAGCTCATTCTATTTCCATATTTGTTGACTCTAAAGAAGCAGTTTTACTTCCAAAATAAGTTGTTTGACTTTATTATTTTTGATATTTTTGAGCCTTATATAACCATTCATAATAGAATAATTTTAAAAAGAAACAGACAAAATTTGTGAAAAATATACTATAAAATAGGAATATTCAGTAAGTATAAATATAAATCATATTTTTATGAAATAAATTGAGTTCTAATTTTTTAGTCTGTAAAATTTTTTATTTTGTCTTTATACTTGTTAAAAAAAAAAAAGTGGCTACTCTTTCAGGAGAAGGATTGATATGTGCCAGAATAAAAATGTAACTGCTTAGCTTTGACTGTCATTTGAAATTATTTTTTAGTTCCCAACAAAAAATAAATGTCCTTTCTTTGAGATAAGAGCTTTTTAAATTACTTCAGCTCACTTGAGCGTAAGAGTCCATCTTCTCATTCTAGCATACTTGAAAAATCACTGTCATAAACTGTAGGGTAGCAAAAACTCAAATATGACATAAAATGTTCCATTCAAATCAAAAGAGGAAGGAGAAGGTCCTTTATTTTTTTTTCTCTTGGGCCATTAAGAATGGAGAAGAAGGAAAGGAAACAGAACTGGGCATCAGAAGTAGGGCATTGGTATAACAACCTCTTTAAACCAAAGTCCAACATGAGAATACATTAGAAACATTAAGGGAAAGGTGAAAGTAGAGAGGATTATACCTGCTTCTGTTTGGAAACTTGAGAAGTAAACATTAGAAAGATAATAAGACTTTCAGTTTTGACTTCACATATAAAGCACATAGATGTCATCACATTCTTCCTCACAAGAAAAAATTGGGAAAAAAAAAAACCCAAAAAACCCTGAAAATAAACAACTCTTCTTAGATCCTTCAGAGAATTGAAGTCACAAGGAGAATCACCTTTTACCAAACTGGAAAGACATGAATACAGAGAATTACAGCTCAACTTGAACAGTTGCTGAGTCAGCAACTGGTAGGAATACTTAAAGGTAATTACTTATTGCTAGAGACTGAGTCCTGACTAGTTTGAGAGCTAAAAATCCTGGAAGCCCAGCCTTGGTGGGTTCTGACACCTATCATGAGTTACTGTCAGGTACCCCACAAGGTTCTCAGAATGAAGACTGGAGAAAAATCTTCTCCAACCCCTGAGAAGACAAGGGGGAGAGGTAAACTTTTTAAGTACATGCAAATCACTTTGTTCTCCTTAAGAGACTGCCATCAATAGAAGCTGTTTTATCAGGACTTAACTTGTCTTAACAGGTCTTGAGAGAAAGGAAATATCCAACTACAACCTCCTTTAGCTTTCAATACAGGAAGAAAGAAAACCCAATTCCAGCCCTACCAGTCTTCCTGTTACAACAAAGGGGAGGAAAAAAATACTGAGAAGCTCTTGTGAATGTCATAGCCCAGGGGCACAGACTCATTAAAAGACCAAGATTTAATCAGATGATTATGGAATGCTTCACCTTTTCCATACTTTACCATTACATCAATAGTGCTTCTTTATAATAACAGGGATTAGCTGAAATAACTGCAAAGTTTAGACCTTATTTAACAAGGAGTCTTTTGGGAGACCAGAGACCACAGGAAAGACAAAAACAAGAATACTAGAAAAACACAGCCTGACTTCTAGCTAGATAAACATAAAGCCTCACACTAAAGACTTACTAATTTCAGTTTTTTTTAACCTGATATATTATGTCTAGCTTTCAATGAAGAATAGCAAGACCTACTAAAAGGCAAAAATGCAACTGAATTAACAAAACAAGCAATAACCCTGGACATATATGACAAATTTTGGAATTCTCACAACAGGAATCGAAAACAACTATCATTAAAATGTGAAGAACTATGATAAGAAAAGTCAATAACATGCAAGAAAGGTAATGGAAACAGAGAAAACTCAAAAGAATCAAAAGAAGATGCTGGAAAGAAAAACAAAAAGAAAACTGTAATAGAAATGAAGAATTCTTTTCATGATTTCATCAGCAGACTGGACAGGACCAATAAAGAATCAGTGAGCTTGAAGATATGGCAAAACCAATACGAAATTGAAAAACAAGGAGAAAACAAAAATTATGTGGGGGGGAGCAACAGGATATTCAAGAACTGTGGGACAATTAAAAAATGTGTAACAGGCATAATGAGAAGATAAGGGGAAGAGAGAAACAGAATATTAGAAGTTATAATAGTTGAGAATTTTCCAAAATTAATGACAGATAGTAAACCTCAGATGCAAGAAGCTATGAGAACACAAGTAGACAAATTCCACAACATCTAAAACTAGGCATATCATATTCAAACTATAGATAATCAAAGACAAAAAATGTTGGAAGAGGGCAATGAAAAGTAGTAACACTTTATCTATACTGAAACAAGGGTAAGAATTATGTTGAATTTCTCCTGAGAAACCATGCATGAAAAGAGTGGAATGAACTATTTAAAGTATTGAAAGGAAAAAAAAAAAGTTAAACTAGAATTCTGGGTGAAGTTTTCTTCAAGAGTGAGTAAAATATAAAGACTTCCTCTGAAAAAGAAAAAAAATTGAGAGAACTTGTTTTCACCAGACCTGCCTTGCAAGAAATGTTGAGTTTCCTCAGAGAGAAAGAAAATGATGTAGGTCAGAAACACAAATCTACATAAAGAAAAGGAAAATGTTATAGAAAGAATAGATGAAGGTAAAGTAAAATCATTTATTTTCTCATTCTTAATTGATATAACAGATAATATGTTCAAAATAATAATAGCAATAATATATATGGCTTTTATAATTTATTGATAAATATATGATAGCAACGTTGTAAGGGACAGAAAAAAGGAATCAGGAATACTTTTCTGTTAGGTAGCTGCATTACCTGGGAAGCAATTAACTATTGTTAGAGTGGATTTAGGTTAGTTGTAAGTTGTTAAGTGCTTATTGTACACTGTGGCACAACTAAGGAAGAATTACAAAAAAAAATGTGCTAAGGGAGAAAAGTGGAATTATATAATATGCTCAGTTAAAACCAAAGAAGGCAAAAAAGGGCCAAAATAAAGAAAAAGAACAAAGGCAGTGAATAGAAACCAGTTATAAACTTAATCAGTATTAGTTCACGTATGTCATCAATCACTTCAGATATGAATGGTCTAAATATAAAAATTAAAAGTCAGTGTCTGGGTGGATGAAAAATAAAAGCTGTCTGAATTCTGTCTACAGGAAACCCATTTTAAATATAAATACACAGAAATTAGTAGTGAAGGGATGGAGAAAGATGTACCATGATAACAGTAATTGAAGAAAAAGTAGAATAACTGTTAATTGCAGGCAAAGCTAACTTCAGAACAAGAAAAATGATCAGGGATGAAGAGGACATTAATAATGATAAAGGGTACAATTTTCCACCAAAACATAACTGTCTCTAATGTGTATACACCAAAGAAGAAAGTGTTAAAATATGTAAGGCAACAACTGATAGAACAGGAAGAAGAAATAGATGAATTCACTATTATTGCTTGTGACTTCACATATCAGCAATTGATAGAACCATCAGGCAGATATAGTTGAAATGAACAGAACCACTGATTAACATATTGACATTTATAATTAATATAATTGACATTTAGGAGCACCTGTGTGGCTCCAGTCAGTTAAGCGTCTGCCTTTGGCTCAGGTCATGATCTGGGAGTTCTGGTATGGAGCTCTACATTGAGCTCCCTGCTCATCTGGGAGTCTGCTTCTCCCTCTACCCTTCACCCCTCTTATGCTTGCTCTCTTACTTTCTCTCAAATGAATAAATAAAATATATATAAAATTGACATTTATGGAATAACTCATCCAAAATAGTAGAATACACATATACACATGCTTCTCAGGCTCAGACAGAACATTTGTCAAGATAGGTAATAATCTGGAACAAAAAGCATTCGCTAACAAGTTGGAAGGAAAAGAAATTATTACAAAGTATGCCTCAAACCATGATGGAATTAAGCTGGAAATCAATTTCAGAAACATAGCTAGGAAATCTCAAAAAATTTGGAGATTAAACAAAATCCATTTAAGTAACACAGGGGACAAAAAAAAAGTTGAGGAATTTAAAAATAGTTTTGAATTAAATAAAAATGAAACTTACCAAGATTTGTAAGATGCAAGAAAATCAGTACTTACAAAAACTTATAGCATTTAATGAATGTATTAGGACGAAAGGATGTTCTAGAATAATCTGTGTTTACACCTTGTGAAAGAAGAAAGTATTAGATCGATCCAAAGTTAAGCAGAAGAAAAACAAAACAAAACAAAAAAACTCAGTGAAATTGATAACAGGAAAAGGATATCAATAGAGAAAATCAACAAAACCAAACAATGGCTCCTTGAAAAGGTCAATAAAACTAATAAACTTCCAGCCAAGCTAACCAAGAATAAAACTAATAAACTTCCAGCCAAGAATAAAAGAGGAAAGACACAATTTAGTAATGTCATAAAGGAAAGGGGGGTATCACTGCAGATCCTGTGAACATTAGAGAGCAATAAAAGAATACCATGACCACCTCTATGCCCACAAATTTGATGACTTAGATGAAATGGACTAATTCCTTGAATGATACAGTACTAAAGCTCACACAAGGAGATAGAGAAATACTCAATAGGCCTATATCTACCAAAAAGCTGAATCAGTAATTAACAACTTTTCAAAACAGAAAGCACCAAGGTCTAGATAATTTTACTAGTGAAGTCTACCAAACATTTAAAGAAAAAATATTACCAATTCTCTAAGTTATCTTTCAGAAATAGTAGAAGAGAATATCCCTAACTAATTTTACAGGGAAAGCATTATCCTAATGCCAAAGCCTGACAAAGACATTATGAGAAACAAAAACCAAAGAACAATATCTATCATTAACATAGATGTAAAAGTCCTTAAAAATATTAGTAAGTCAAATGCAACATTGTGTAAATATACACCTTGACCTAGTGGTACTTATTCTGTGCATATACAATTCAACATGTGAAAACCAACTAATATAATCTATCACATCAGTAGGGTAAAGAATTTACAACACAAAGAGTGAATCCTAATGTATATTGTGGATTTGGGTTAATAATAATGTATCATTATTGATTAATCAACCATAACAAAGCTACCACACCAATGCAGTATATTATTAATATAAAATATGGACAGGGATTTTCACTCATATTTTTTTCTGTAAACCTAAAACTGGTCTAAAAAAGGAAAAACCCTTTTTTTAAAAAAGGTAATGAAATCAGGGTGTCACAAATGGAGATGTGATAATTGGGGAAATTACTATGGATATGTAGTAGGTCTTTTATGGATATGTAAATCTTATGCTGTTTGTGATAGAATGGTAGGTTGTGACTAGCTGATGATTCGATGGAAAAACCAGGAGGAACAGATTAAATTTAATTATACAGGTCATTTTTTTGTAATAAAATCAGAAAGCTTTGGGAGCAGTTAAGACTAAAATGAACTAGAGTTGCCTGGATGCTCGGTTGGTTGAGCTTCTGACTCTTGATTTCAGCTCAGGTCATTATCTTGGGGTCTTGAGGTCAGAGCCCACCTTGGGTTCTGAGTTCAGTGGGGAGTCCACTTGAGGTTCTCTGTCTCCATCTCCCTCTGACACCTCCCCATCTTGCTCATGCTTATTCTCTATCTCTCAAATAAATAAATAAATCTTGGGGAAAAAAAAGACTAAAATGAACTAAACCTTTTTGGAGGTATTTTTTTTTTAAAGATTTTATTTATTTATTTGTCAGAGAGAGAGAGAGAGAGCGAGCACAGGCAGACAGAGTGGCAGGCAGAGGCAGAGGGAGAAGCAGGCTCCCCGCCGAGCAAGGAGCCCGAAGTGGGACTCGATCCCAGGGATTTAATGAGCTGGGATCATGACCTGAGCCGAAGGCAGCTGCCCAATGAACTGAGCCACCCAGGCGTCCCTGGAGGTATTTTTGAAGTGAACCCACCAAGATGATCTCTAAGCCATTTTACACTTCGGAGATATATGCAGAGACCGGGTACATACCCAGGTAGAGGACTTCTGCTTGGACGAAAAGAAAGCCGGGTTTTATGAGGCTGATAGAAAAGTTAGAAACTTGAAGAGACAGAATGAAGTACATGTGTAGTTTTCTTTATAATACAGTTGCTGGATTTACTGTTGAATGGGAGCTAGCTGGATATGGAGAAATCTTCTAAAAGGCAAAAATCTCCCACAGTTGCATGTAACTTCAGGGGGAAAAAACTGACAGGAAGAATACCTGCCTTAAATATGTCTCTGCTCTCTTTCTTAAGATCTATCAGATTTTTAAGACAACCCCAAATGGAGGTTAGAATGTTGTGTTGGAACTCAAAAAGGTCAGAGCTGAGTCTACTTAGCTTTTAGGGCTGGAGTCTAAGAGACCTGGCAGGCTTGTAATCAAAGGCCCTGGAGGGACATACACAAGGAACAAAGGTGAAATGGAAATAGATTTAATGTTTGTAAAACTGAAGTCCAATCCCAATTTAGTTTTATATATGATACTCGATTAAATTAATCTGTTCATCTCCTTGTTAGACCATAGGTCTGAAACACTGGTGAAAGATGAAATGCATTAATACAGTACTGAGCATAAGCATATTTAAAAAGCATTTGGAAATATGAGTGATAATCACAAGGAAAGACAATAGATGAAGATGCACATATGATCTAGATGTTTCAGCTAGCAAAGAAGGATTTTAAAGTAACTGATTAATATGTTGAAGACAAAAGAGAAAAACAAAATGACAATATAAAAACAATTTTCAATACAGAATTGCAATTTAGAAATGAACTAAATCATTGGTCATAAATTGGAAGAATCAGTATTGTAAAGATAATTTCCCCCAAATTGATGAATACATTCATTGCAATTCCTTCAAACATCAAGTAATTTTCTCTGGACATTTTCTCTGGTCATTACTGTATTTTGACATACATATGTCAAAATATATATGTGTATGTGTGTGTGTCTGTGTGTATATATTTATATGTTTATATGTTTTATTTTGATATTTTGTGCTTAATTCGTTGGGGAAATAACAGTTAAAACCAAAATCTCCCAAACCAGAAAGGTAAGGTAGAAGAGAAAGAAGAGTTTTATCACTGAATAAGTATCATTCAGAATATAGTATGCATCAAAGACAATCCCGTAAGTGATTATAAAGACAGAAATTTCACCCTTTAATAGTGAAGCAGATATAGTTCATTACACACATGTTCTCAAGATAAACAATGATTAGTCCTCAACATAAGAATACTTAACAAGCACTATTTGTTACATATATTTCACACTACATTTACGTGGTATTTGGGATGACTGTATTAGCTAATTTGCTTTTACATAAAAAAAGGTCATTTTGTAAGTTAGAATGAAGCCTTCTGAAGTTAGGCTTCTGCAGAAACTGGGAGGTGGGGACACTATCCTTCTTGATTACATTTTAAAGAGATGGTTTCTAGATCCTTAAGAAAGACAGTCCTGGGTCTTATAGCTGACGAGAGGTGTATTTGTTAAAAAAAAAATTATAAACATTTTACTTTCTCTGACTGACTTAAATTTCACTTAGCATAGTACCCTCTAGTTTCCATGTCACTGCAAGTGGCAAGAGTCCATTCTTTTTGATTGGTGAGTAATATTCTATTACACACACATACACACCCCCCACATCTTTTTTATCCATTCATGGACATCTGGGCTCTTCCCATATTTTTGTTATTGTGAACATTGCAGCTATAAACATCAGGGTGCATGTGCCCCTTCGAATTATCTCTCATATGTGGATTTTAAAAAAACAGATGAACATAGGGGAAGGGAAGGAAAAATAAAATAAGATGAAAACAGAGAGGGAGGCAAATGATTAAGAAACTCTTAACTGTAAGAAACAAACTGAGGGTTGTTGGAGGGGTGGTGGGTGGGAGGATGGGGTAATTGATGGGCATTAAGGAGGACACTTGAAGTAATGAGCACTGAGTATTGTATGCAACTAATGAATCACTAATTTCTACTTCTAAAAACTAATAATATACTTTATGTTAATTAAATTTAAATAAAAAATTAAAACAATAAAAGCTTTATATACATTTCAGAGACAGAGGAAGAACTTGCAAGTTTTCTAGGATAAATTTTCTGAGAAAAGTCAGGGTGAATTGGGGAGATAAGGGGTAACTCTTTCCCCTTGCTTTTTTTTTTTTTTTTTTTTTTTTAGGTTGTATTGCCCTTAAAGTTTCCTTCCTGTTTAATACAAAAATAGTGACATTACAATTTTTTAGTTTCCATTGCTGTTTCTATCTTTCTCTGGACAGGTTGTAACCATCTAAATATCCAGCAAGTCCACAGTAAAGAAAAACAGTGATCAGAAATACCATCGAATAACAGATTTACTGAAATTTTAAAAGTTTGCCTTGGGGAAATAACCTTTGAATATGGCATATCAGGGTGAACAGTTAAACCTGGTATTTGATTAGCAGTACACACAATTATTTAGTCTTATATTAGTTTCACAAAGTTGTTGTGATGCTTTAGTTTCAAATGATTAACTGAGTGGTAATTCCTTATGAAGTTTTATCAAATCCAAGTCTAAGGAGTACCTTAACTCTGATGACTGATAATCTAAATTTTTATTTAAGAATTTTCCTCCCAAAGCTCAATAAGTTTCATCTGAGAGACAGTCAATAACATAAGTACTATCTCATTATGTGACAATTTAGGCTTGTTAGTAGTTCTGTGTTCCCCACAATTTTTTCCAGATGTGATTCACAAAGACATGCAGGGCCTTCATCTAGCATCCAAATCTTATTATGAGGCAACCAATGAAAGGTTTTTAATGTATATGGCTCTGTTTTAAATCTTTCATCTAATCTAAATCTATAGTTATACTTTTATAGTGGTCAGCTAAATTGCATATAACAGACATTTTTGTTTATCTGTACTGGGACTGGAGAAAACTTGAATCTTAAGGTTAATCTAGTTGTATTAGAACAGTCTGTATCTGTAAATGCCAGATTTCTGTTTGTCTGTTAAATAGGTGACATTTTTTTTCTATATCATCCTTCCAGTAAAACCGGTTAAAATATTTTTGCGTCATTTTTAGGGCTTGAGTACCTAGATGCATATTAATCACCTTTACTTGGTTATTATAAAAAGTCACTAATGAATATGGTCCCAACCTTACTGTTAATAATTAACCTCTTGGATTTATAAGTCCAGACTCTGTTTATACCAGGAGAATAATTTAGATGTAATGGGAAATGAGAATGTGGGAACTGTTACTACTAGCACAGAATGAAAAAGTGATGTAAAAAGTATCATATGAGGGGTGCCTGA
The DNA here is from genome assembly GCA_004024625.1 of Mellivora capensis. NCBI lineage: Eukaryota > Metazoa > Chordata > Mammalia > Carnivora > Mustelidae > Mellivora > Mellivora capensis. Next base: position 4,058 of record PISX010026418.1, on the reverse strand, counting down.
GTGGCTCAGTTGGTTACACATTAGCCTTTGACTCAGGTCATGACCTCTGGGTTGGGCTCCCTACTCAGCAGGGAGTCTGCTTCTCCCTCTACCCCTCCCCTCTGCTTATGATCTCTCTCTCTCTCAAATAAATAAATAAAATCTTTTTCGTAAAAGTGTATTTATTTTCTAGTAAATTGCGATTTTTAATATGATAACCCTACTGTGAACAGAATGTAATATTTTGCTAGAATACCTCCTCTTATTTCACTACCAATACTGATATCACTATCAATACCAGTTACTGTAGAAAACAGGTTTTAAGTCCTTTTTGGGAAACCCATTCCAGTTCTCCCTCAGTGCTGGCTTCACGTGAGAAGCACGAATCCAGTTGTTCTTATTGTCAGTTTTTCCATTTTGATAGCCTGATGGCTGATCAGCCGCACTTGAGAGGGTCTCTCCCCATGGGGTGAAAGCAGGTCTTTTCTGCATAACATGTTTTTAGATAGACAGAATCTCCTGGTCAGTGGAGGTGGTAGGTTTCTTTGGCAAGTCCTTCCAGGTCCTTATTATTTTTATGTCTTAAAGTTTCTAGGGAAAAGAATTCTTTTAAGCACTGGATGTGATTTGAGAGAATTCAGTTAAAGCAAGCATAGGATACCATTTCAGACTAAAATTCATGGCCCTCCCACACGTAAGTTTAAAGGGAGAGATTCCATACTTGTTTTTGTGTATCACTCTAATATATAACAAGGCTAGTGGTAAAACTCTAGGCAATTTTAACATAGTAGATAAGAAACTTTTAGCCAATGAGGGTCTTTTTTGGACTTTCTTTTTTGTTTGGTTTGATTCATTTAATCTGTTTGTCCAGAGGACTGAGGCATAAAGGAATCTACAAATATTTGCATAATTTTTGGTTGAGAGTAGAAATAAAATGGCTTTCTCTGTCCTAGTTAATGAGCTCTGATATCCCCAAAGTGGGAATTATGTGTATTAAGAGAACCTTTACTACTCTGAGTATTAGCATTTATTTTTTATCTTATTTTGTTTTGAAAGATTTAATTTATGGGGTGCCTGGGTGGCTCAGTTGTTAAGCATCTGCCTTCTGCTCATGATCCCAGAGTCCTGGGATCCCAAGGCCCTGCATCGGGCTCCCTGCTCAGCAGGAAGCTGTTTCTCCCTCTCCCACTCCCCCTGCTTGTGTTCCCTCTCTCGCTGTCTCTCTCTGTCAAATAAATAAATAAAAATCTTTAAAAAAATTTTAATTTGTTTATTTGAGAGAGTATGAGAGAGAAAGCGTGGGTGGTGTGGGGCAAGAGGAGAGGGAGAAGGAGTCTCAAGCAGACTCCATGTTGAGCATGGAGCCCATCACTAGACAAGATCCCATGACCATGAGATCTTGACCTGAGCCGAAATCAAGAATCAGATGCTTAACCAACTGCACCACCCAGGTGTCCCTGAGTTAGCTTTTAAAGAGGGGAAAGACTTCATGCCATATGGACACATACATGCCATAACTGGATAAATCTCTAACCTTTTATAAGCATTAGTTCTATGAAATCCAGCTGCCATCAAGTTCCTAGTAAAGTTTGTCAGGGAGAACTTCCTACATTTATCTTGGGAGTAGCCTGTATGGATTCTCCTGGCATATAGTACATTTCTGTAATGTTTTGAATAATCTTTTTGTTAGGCATTGTGATAGTCTAGTGCCTCTCAAATTCCCCTTTATCAGATGATTTTGATGAAACAACATTCCCAACTGAGCAAATACGGACTGTGGCATAGTAATTATTTTGTTAAGTAAATATGACAATCCAGTTAAATTTCTTTTATAATCCATTTGTCCATTTCTTTTTGTCAAGAATATTTTTTGAAAATGAAGAAAAGTTTCTTATGTATTAAAAGTGGAGGGTTTTTCAATTTCTTTTCAGCGTAACAGAATTCATAGTTTTTGCACAACACCCAGTACTCCATGCAATGCGTGCCCTCCATAATACCCACCACCTGACTCCCCCAACCTCTCACCCTCTGCCCCTTCAAAACCTTCCGGTTGTTTTTCAGAGTCCATAGTCTCTCATGGTTCATCTCCCCCTCCAATTTCCCCCAAACCCCTCTCCTCTCCATCTCCCCATGTCCTCCATGTTATTTGTTATGCTCCGCAAATAAGTGAAACCATATGATAATTGACTCTCTCTGCTTGACTTATTTCACTCAGCATAATCTCTTCCAGTCCTGTATTTACCCCAAAGATACAGATGTGGAGTTTTTTTTTTTTTTAAGATTTTTTAAATTATTTTAGAGAGAAAGTGAGAGAGCAGGTGAATGTGGTTTGGGTTAGGGGGACAAAGAAGGAGAGAAAGAGCAAGAATCCCAAGCAGATTCCCTGCTAAGTGTGGGACTCAATCTCATGACCCCCAAATTATGACCTGAGCCAAGACTAAGAGTCTGACACCCAACCAACTGGGTCACCAACATGTCATTATGGGGATGACATGGAGAGAAGGCCCAAGCTGGCCAACGAAGGAGAAAGGAAAGGGTTAGGAAAAAGTCCAGAGATCAAATGAAAAAAATAACTCAAAAACAAAAGAAAACAAAACCCTACCACCACCACAACAATTTTCCATACCCCAAATGCTAGACTTGGAAGGACACAAGTCCCTCTAGCTTTTTTTTTTTTTTAGTATGAATATTGAATCACATCATTTTAAACATATAAATCTAGGGGCGTCTGGGTGGCTCAGTGGGTTAAAGCCTCTGCCTTTGGCTCAGGTCATGATTCCAGAGTCCTGGGATCAAGCCCCGCATCGGGCTCTCTGCTTGGCGGGGAGCCTGCTTCCTCCTTTCTCTCTCTCTGCCTGCCTCTCTGCCTCCTTGTGATCTCTCTCTGTCAAATAAATAAATTAAATCTTTAAAAAAAAATAAACATATAAATCTAGAAGATTTTCTGTAGGATTATAGATGATTTTGATTACACGTGTGAGAAATTTCAGAAAGTTTAAAGTTTTAATAACCACCTCAGATTTGTTCCTTCCCATTTTTTAGTAGATCTCTAGAAATGTATTATTGGAAGTCAAATTCTAGCATCAGAAAAGAACATGTTGCCTTAATTTATCTTTAATGATAGACCCATCCTTTCTATTCTACTCATCACTAGTGGTAGCCACCACAAAAAGTGGAGTTTCTAAGTTTGGAGTCTGCTGTGTTTTAATATTAGTTTTTGCAGTTCTGTCCTCAGAATTATTACCATTAAAAACTTTGTCCTTCTGGCCTCTGTGATCTCTATAATGAATTACTTATATCTGATGAGCAGGCAGAGTAAAGCCTTAAACAAATAAGCTATCAATTTTTCATATTTTAGTTCTCATTGAAGTAAAAAAAATCCTGTTTTTAAAAAATTAATCTTGTTGCATGACAGACAACAAATGTATATTTATTGTTGGAATATATGTCCACTTTAGGTCCAGACCAAGATTTATAGCTTCAGTATCTGTTATTAATAATCTACTTGTACATACTTAATTCCAGACAAAACATAAGCTCCTCAGGTTTTATGGTAAGTCACTACAATATAGCCTGAACTGGGCCATTTTTATCCCAAGTACATGACCATCAATAAACATTATCAAATACATAATACAAGTAGAAATAGATAAATCATCTTCGGCTTTTTTGTTTGTTTGTTTGTTTTTTATTTCTTTTCAGCGTAACAGAATTCATTGTTTTTGCACCACACCCAGTGCTCCATGCAATGTGTGCCCTCCATAATACCCACCACCTGGTTCCCCCAATCTCCCACCCCCCCGCCCCTTCAAAACACTCAGGTTGCTTTTCAGAGTCCATAGTCTCTCATGGTTCATCTCCCCCTCCAATTTCCCCCAAACCCCTCTCCTCTCCATCTCCCCATGTCCTCCATGTTATTTGTTATGCTCCGCAAATAAGTGAAACCATATGATAATTGACTCTCTCTGCTTGACTTATTTCACTCAGCATAATCTCTTCCAGTCCCGTCCATGTTGCTACAAAAGTTGGGTATTTATCCTTTCTGATGGAAGCATAATACTCCATAGTGTATATGGACC
>PISX010026417.1:0-24534 GCA_004024625.1 Mellivora capensis | reverse complement strand
AATGTATATAAATATTTTTATTCAAAAAAGTTTATATCTTTGAAAATTCTAAAAAGAAATAATTTCACTTGATTTTCTTTACCCAGTTGAAGTAGAGATTTTAGGAAGGATAAAAAAACAAACAAACTATAGAGTATCTTGCCATGCAATTGACTGCTGTGGAAGGCCATATAGTGAAATGCTATTTAAAAAATAGAATTCAGGGACACCCAGGTGGCTTAGTGAGTTAAGTGTCTGCCTTCGGCTCAGGTCATGGTCCCAGGGTCCTAGGATCAAGTCCCACATCGGGTTCCTTGCTTGGGGTGGGAGGCTGCTTCTCCCTCTGCCTGCCACTCCCCCTGCTTCTGTGCTCACTCTCTCTCCCTTTAAAAAACCTTTAAGAAATATAATTCAATATATTTATAGCCACTAATATCATTATAACTTTTAATATTGAGATAGTCCTATCTCATGCTTTAGGGCTTAAAGTAATTGCTATAGGGATGAGAGGGGACATTTTTATTTTAGATACAAACATTCTAACATCTGTTATTTGACATTTGTGGATTTTACTCCTTATTTGTTTATGTTATTTATTCTTTATAGTACCACACTCTGGCCTGTGACACTGACTGTATCTCACAGAGACTATGCAAACAATCTAAAGAGACAACATTTATTTACTCATGTTAAAATAGTGTAAGAGGTCATAAAATCATAACTATTCTGCCTTTACGAAAGATAAACTAAACATTATGCTCTGATAAAAAATATTTAAAAACATAATAACACATTGACTCTTATGCAAAATAAAATGTCATTAAGTCAGCTTATTTTAGGAGACAATAAAATTCTGTTGGCATATGGAGTGTTGCAGTTATTAAATTAACCTGTTCATGTTGTGAATTAGAATAATGGAAGTCTTTTTCTAGTTTGAAAGAGTAAGTGTTCCTAGTACAGAGGACATAAAAGAAAAGAGTTTTAGGAGAACATCATTACTGGAGGGAGTCAAACAATGTTCCAAAGTCTTTTGTTTTAGCCTTGAGAGATATGAATCAGAAAATTAAACCAAGATAACAGTTAAATTTTAAAAAATGTGTAAAAGGAATAATTGCATGCATTATTTTTACCTTCAGCAGACTTCAGAGCTATAATAGAGTAAAAATCAATTGTTCTAAGTCCCTGTCAGTCAGAGGCTTAAACAAAATTATTTCTTAATATTCCTCCCCTAGTTCTGTCATTTTTCTTTGCTTTTTTCTTCTTAAAAATTTCCCCAGTTTTATTTAGTTATAGTTGACAAAGATTTCATACATTCATGACATACATGATGTTTTGATATACATATATTCTGTAAAATGATTATCACTTCAAGCTAATTAACATGTTCATCACCTTACATAGTTACCTTTTGTGTATATTTTGAAAGAATACCTGAGATCTACTCTTATAGTTAATTTCAGGTATGCAATACAGCAATATAAACTCCAGAATTTGTTAATGCTGCATAGGTGAGACATTGTATCCTTTGACCAATATTTTCCTATTTCCTCTACCTCCCAGCCCCTAGCAACCACCATTCTACTCTCTACTTACATGAGTTATAATTTTTTAGATTCCATATAAAATCATGCAGTCTCTGTCTTTCTGTGTCTGGCTTATTTCACTGAAGATACTGTCCTCCAAGTTCATTCATGTTTCGGAAACGATAGCATTTTCTCTATTTAAAGGATGAATAATATCCTTATATAGATATATTCAGTTTTCTCAGTGTTTTATTGAAGACACTATCCTTTCCTCATCATGTATTCCTGGCAACTTTGTTGAAGATTAGTTGACTGTAAATGTGTGGATTCATTTCTGGGCTCTCTCTATTCTAATCTATTGGTCTATATGCCCATTTTTTATGCCAGTACCATGCTATTTGAATTACTATAGCTTTGTAGTATTTTGAAACCAGGTAGTGTATTGCCTCCATCTTTTTTCTTAAGGCACAAGATTGCTTTGGCTTTTCTTCCTTGGTCTTTTGTCATGAGAGACAAATTTTAGATTATTTTTTCCTATTTCTGTGAAATATAACATTGGGTTTTTGATAGGGACTGCTTCATATCTGTAGATTATTTTTAACAGGATGGACATTTTATTTTATTCTAAAGATTTTATTTATTTATTTGACAGAGAGAGAGAGCACAAGCTGGGGGAGAGGTAGGCAGAGGGAAAGGTAAAGGAGGCTCTGCACTGAGCAGAGCGCCATGCAGGGCTTGATCCCAGGACCCTGAGGTCATGACCTGAGCTGAAAGCAGACACCTCTTTTTTTTTTTTTTTTTAGATTTTTATTTATTTGACAGAGAGAAAGAGAAATCAAGAGAGATCAGGCAGGGAGAGTGGGAGGGCAGAGAAGCACGCTTCCCACAGAGCAGGGAGCACGATGCAGGGCTCAGTCCCAGGGCACTGGGATCATGACCTGAGCTGAAGGCAGATGATTAATGACTGAGCCCCCCAGGTGCCCCTGAAGGCAGACACTTAACCAATTGAGCCACCCAGGCACCCCAGTATGGACATTTTAATAATATTAATTCTTCCAATCCTTGAATATAGGATTTATTTCCTTTTATTTGTGCCTCCTTAATTCCATCAATGTTTTATAGTTTCTAATACATGAATCTGTTCCTCCTGTTTAAATTTATCCCTATCTTTCTTTTTTTTTTTTCCTAATGCTATTATAAAAGAAATGTCTTCTTAATTTTGTTTTGGGATAGTTCATTGTTACTGTGTAGAAATGTAACTGATTTTTATATGTTGATTTTGTATCCTACAACTTTACTGGGCTCAGGTTTTGGTGGGATCTTTACAATCATGTTATCTGCAAAAAGAGATAATTTTCTGTCATCCTTTCTGATTTGGATGCATTTTACTTATTTTTCCTGCCAAACTGCTCCATCAATATGGGACTTTTAGTACTATATTGAATAGAGGTGACACGAGTGGTATTGTCTTGTTCCTGATTTTAGAAGAAAAGTTTTTAGTTTTTCACCATTGAGTATGATATTAGCTGTGGGTTTGTCACATATGACCTTTATTATGTTGTGATACATTCTATCTATAATTTATTTTTAAAAAGATTTTATTTTATTTATTTGACAGACAGAGATCACAAGCAGACAGAGAGAGGGGGGAAGCAGGCTCCCCGCCAAGCAGGGCTTGATCCCAGGATCCTAGGATGATGACCTGAGCCGAAGGCAGAGGCTTTAACCCACTGAGCCACCCAGGCACCCCATCTATACCTTATTGATCAAGTTTTTAACCATGAAATGTGTTGAATTTTGTCAAATGATTTTTCTGTGCCTATTGATATGATCATATGATTTTTTTCATTGTTATAATATGGTGTACTACAGTAATTGATTTATGTATGCTTATCCAACCTTGCATCCCAGGGATAGATCCCACTTGATTATGGTGTATAATCCTTTTAATTAAAACTTCTAAATTCAGTTTGCTACTGTTTTGTTAAGGTTCTGTCATTTTTAAAGGTACCAATTCATGTATTTTCTTGACATCAAATATTACCTGGTGTGTAGCAGAGTAAATTCTTCCCACTTCATTCAGATAAGATTGCTTAGAGATGAGTGCTTATAGTTCCAGTGTCTGCTGACCTTAAAATCTGTGTTTACATTTCTGGTTTTTCAATAATCGACTTCAATCTCTATGGTCCTCTTCCTTCATTTGTACTTCTTGCCAGATTTGAGGCTGCAGCAATGCATATAACAATAGATTGGCAGGATCTAGAAGAGAAAGACAACAGATAGTGTGGGGTTTTTGTTTTGTTTTGTTTTGTTTTGTCTCAACCAACAGCATGCCTGTAAACCATTAACGTCCTATATACTTCCACTTCTCATACTCTATTTCATTTTTTTGTTGTGTATATGTATCATTCCTACTAGACTCTAAACTGCCTGGAGGAAGATCACATCTCAAAGACTTAAGTGTTCCCAGGCAAATAGAACACTGCAAACACTGAATAATATGCTTGTGGAGTAAACATGAATTAATTAACATGTTTGGATGAATTTTATACTTAGATCTCCATCCCCCAAATATCAGTACTCTCCCCTGAGAACAAATCTCTTTCCAAGGCCAGTGAAAATTATAATAATTAAGGCTACCTAATCATTTCCACCTGATTGATAGCTACCTTGATTTTCGGCTCTGCATTAAAAAAAAAAAATGAAATGCACTATCAACATGTAAAATTTGTTTTCAGTTTTCAAAAGAAAGAAAATCAAGCTTTAAAGCAGACAAGGAGTTTTGGGAGTCTTTGAGGTATCAAGTGCCTAGGGGTGTTTGAACATTTGTATCAAAACTAGAGTAAGAAAAATATTTTTTGGGGGGGAATCCTCATATTTAGAAAAATGGGCTCAATTACTATCAGGTGGTGGATTCAGAAAGGAATGAGCATGGAGAGTTACTCAAAAAGAGCCGCAAAAGGGGTGCTTAGGTGGTTCAGTCTGTTAGGTGTCTGCCTTCGGTGAGGGTCATGATCCCAGGGTCCTAGGATCCTGCCCAAATCCAGCTCCCTGCTCAGCAGAGAACCTGCTTCTCCTTCTTCTGCAGATCCCTTCACTCTGCTCATTCTCTCTTTCTCTCTCTGAAATAAGTAAATAAAGTCTTTTTAAAAAAGAGAGGAGCAAAAGCAAACAATGTCAGGATTCTAGCACTTAGGAAATTCAGTCAACCAAGTAAGTTTTTTTACTTTTTAAAATCATTTTAGGGGCACCTGGGTGGCTCTCAGTGGGTTAAAGCCTCTGCTTTCGGCTCAGGTCATGATCCCAGGGTCCTGGGATCAAGCCCCACATGGGGCTCTCTGCTCTGCGGAGAGCCTGCTTCCTCCTCTCTCTCCCTGCCTGCCTCTCTTGCCTACTTGTAATTTCTGTTAAATAAATAAATAAAATATTAAAAAAAATAAATAAAATCATTTTAATTTAATTAATTATTCAGTATTGAGTATTTAAGTATTTAATTTTTATTTATTTATATATTTATTTATTTATTTTAATTCAATTAATTAACATATAATGTATTATTGATTTCAGAGGTACAGGTCTGTGATTCATCAGTCTTATATTATACCCAGTGCTCATTACATCATATGCCCTCTTTAATGTCCATCCCTGTTACCGCATCCTCCCACCTGTTTCCTTCCCCTCCAGCAACCTTCAGTTTATTTCCTATGGTTAAGAATATTGGCTTAGTGGATGGCTTAGTGGGTTAAAGCCTCTGCCTTCGGCTCAGGTCATGATCTCAGGGTCCTGGGATGGAGCCCCTCATCGGGCTCTCTGCTCAGCAGGGAACTTGCTTCTCTCTCTCTGCCTGCCTCTCTGCCTACTTGTGATCTGTCTTTCAAATAAATAAATAAAATATTTAAAAAAAAAAAGAATCTCTATGGTTTGTCTCCCCCTCTAGTTTCATCTTGCTTTATTTTATTTTATTTTATTTTTCAACCCAGTGAGTTTAAATCAATATTTTTTACCAAATAATTTCTCATGTTACATAATACAAATTAATACTCTTACATATGATGTTATATTGTTTTGAGTAGTTTATTATCAAGAACATGCTCACTGACTTATATTTAGAACCTTATTTAACCATTAGAGTTATTTATTTTAAGATTTTATTTATTTATTTGATAGAAAAAGAAAGCACAAGCAGGAGGAGCAGCAGGCAGAGGGAGAGGGAGAAGCATACTCCTTACTTAGCAAGGAGCCTGATGTGGGACTTGGTCCCAGGACCCCAGGATCATGGCCAGAGCCAAAGGCAGATGCTTAACCAACTAAGTCACCCAGGCACCCCTCATTAGAGTTGTTTAAAGTTTTCACCTGGGTGGCTCAGTGGGTTAAGCCTCTGCCTAGACCCAGCAGCCATTTTTCTATCTCTGTTTCTATGAGTTTGACTTTTTTTTTTTAAAGATTCTCAGTGGTAGCATGGAGTATTTGTCTTTCTCTGTCTAGCTTATTTCACTTTATATAATGCTCTCAAGGTCCATCAGTGTTGTCATAAAAAGTAGGTTTTCCTTCTTTTTCATATCTGAATAATGTTCCTTTATATATATTAATGTCATATCTTCTTTATCTATTCATCCATCAATTGACATTTAGATCATTTCCATATCTAGCTATTGTGAGTAGTGCTGCAATGAACATGAGAGTAAAGCTTTCTCTTCAATAACCTGTTTTCATTCCCTTTGGATATATACAGAAGTGGGATTACTGGAACATATGGTAGTTGTATTTTTAATTTTTTCAGGAGCTGCCATACTGTTTTCCATAGTGGCTGAATCATTTGCATTCCCAACAACAATGCTCAGGGGTTCCCTTTTCTTTACATCCTCAACCATATTTGTTAATATTTGTGTTTTTGATAATAGATATTCTAACAGATGTGAAGTAATGCTTTGTTGTAGTTGTAATTTTAATTTGCTTCAGGAGTAGTGATATAGAGCACCTTTTCATGTACTTGTTGACCATCTGTATGTCTACTTTGGAAAAATGTCTATTCAGTTCCCATGCCAATTTTTAAATTAGATTTCTTCCTTACTGCCTTCCTTTCTCCCTCCTTCCTTCTCTCTGTCTCTCCTCCCTTTCCTTCTTCTCCTTCTCCACATTCTTCTTCTTGCTGTTGAGTTATAAGTTTCTTGGATACCTTAGATATTAACCCCTTATCAGATGTATACTTTGAAAATATATTCTCCCATTCAGTAAACTGTCCTTTAATTTTATTGATAGTTTTCTTTACTGTACAAAAGATTTTAGTTTGATTTAGTCCCACTTGTTGATTTTTGTTTCTGTTGCCTCTGCTTTTGGGTCAATTAAAAAAAAAATCATTGCTAAGACAGTGTCAAAGAATTTATTGCCTGTGTTTTCTTCTAGGAATTTTATGGTTTCAGGTCTTACATTCAAGTCCATTGTAAGTTGAGTCTTGCATATGGTGTAATAGAGGGGTCCAGTTTCATTATTGTACATGTAGCTGTCCAGTTTTCCCAACAGCATTTTTGAAAAAACTTTCTCCAGTGTATATTCTTGGCTGTTCTGTTGTAAATTAACTGGTTATACATGCATGGATTTATTTCTGGGCTTTCTGTTTTGTTCCATTTATATAGTCATCTCCTTTTATGCCAATATAATACTGTGTGCTTACTATAGCTTTGTAACATAGTTTGAAATCAGAAACTGATACCTCCAGCTTTGTTTTCCTTTCTTAAGGTTGGTTTGGCAACTTTGGATCTTTTGTGGTTCCACACAAATTTTACAATTGTTTGTTCTATTTATGCAGAAAATGCCACTTGAATTCAGATAAGGATTGCCTTCAATATATAGATTTCTTTGGGCAGTAGGGACATTTTAACAATATTCTTTTAATAATCCTTAATGAATCTTTTATCTCTTTATCATAAGTGACTTTGACTATCAAAGAAAAAAGTGCCATAATATGTTTTCAGATGTGAAATGTGCATGACATGCTCCTAATAAATCATTATTTTTATGCTAATAAAAATAGAGACAATTTGTAGGTATGATTATATGATTAAAATTTTTTAAAATATATTTTATAATATATACAAAAAACTTCTCTCTTTGGAGCAATGATATTAAATTTAAATGTATGTAAATCCAGCCATGAATGATTGGTGAAAATTTTGTAAGGGACAATTTGGCAATAACAAAGGATATACACCTCTTCTTATTTGACTTACCTGGCTATCTGCCTTATAATAACTAGCATTACTTTTCTTTCACTCTAATAAAGTCTGCATACATAGGAATATGTCCCACAGTATGTTGTAAAAACAATTTTAACAGTTTTCTGCTATCCCATCAGACTCCTAATTTACCTATTTGTATTTTGAATTCATTCTGTAACTTCTATGGAATAAAATGTTAATGGTGAAAACAGAGTGTAATTCCAATAAAACAAAAGTACAGATGTTTTAGTATAGGATAGGGAAAAAATTGTTTTAGACAATGCAGAAAATGTAAATTTTAATTTTAATCAGAGCCCTTATTTTCATTATTATGTGGTTTTATACCAAGCAGGGAATCTAAATTATTTCTGTAGGACCTCAAGATTTGATTAGTACAACATAAGCTCAAATCAGACTATTTTATCCTATTTTCCCTTAAAACCAAAAATTTAGGCTGTGGTCATCAAAAGCCTAGTGTGTGTTAATAAAGTGTTGTAAAAGGCATGTGTCGGATGAAATGTCTGGCATAGTGCAGATAAGCTTTGATGTAAAGGGAATTACCAAGGACAAACCAGTTAACATTTAAAATGTATAAAGTCCATTTTGAATAAAGAAAGTGAGAAGAGATAATAAAAGTATCAAAAAGAAGCAAAATTAATTCATACAGTAAAATCAAGCAAAGGAAGAATGATGTGTAACACATATTTAAAAAATCTGAAAGGCTGTTTAACTGAAGGAACACTATTTTATGTCTTTGAGTATTGCATAAAAGAAAGTGAGAATAGATTAAAAAGTGCACACAGTATATCAACGTGGCAGAAATCTTCAAACACTTTGCATTATTTTTATTCAAATGAAAAATTATACATTATTATATTTTAACTACCCTGTTGCAACATATTTAGCAACGATGTTGATTATACCATTGAAAAAGCTTTCTGTAATGCAGAGATAACAGAGATCCTGTCAATAACTAATAGTACTAGAATATCCAGTCAAGGTCCAACAATGCAAAATGGATGCTGTTTTCTGCATGTTACACTTTTTATATTACTGTGCTTCTGATTCCCTTCAAGCCAGTTCATCTCACTGGTAATGTCAGTAGCCACTTGAATGGCCTACTAGCTTAATGAAGTTTTGATAAGTGATAGTTCACTTATTTGAAAGAATCTACTAACGTATCCAGTGAGGCATTTCATTTGCTCAAATCTCTGTGAAATCTTCAAGGTAGAGTGATTAGTACACAGAAGCTTACAATGCCAAAGTCATAGAAACTTTAGGAACTGCCATAAATATCTACTAGTTCACGGTCTTTACTTCTTAGATTCAGAGGAAGCTGACAGAGGTAAAATTATTTGACAAGTTTCTATACTTAATTAGGGATAAAATAAAAATAAGTCCAAGGGTTTCTTACCACAAACCTTGGTCATTTCCCACCATACCACACTGCCATGATGTGTATATTAACTAATTTTAGGTTTACATATGTCTTTCTTATTCGTTTCCAGTATTACAAATAGAACAGTTTCATATTTTATTTTCTATCTTTATTTGAAAGGAAAATGTTTAATTTCTACAAAATTGTATACAAAATTTGTCCATTTCAGAATTGTCTTAATGTTGGCTGATCAGAATAAGTAATTTTATAACGAAGAGAATGACCATTACACTCATGCCAATTTTTACTTGTGCAGGGGGTTTTATTGAGTTTTCTAAACATTTATAAAGAGGTATTGAGAAAAAAATATTTAAGAGGTGGAAGAAAATATACTTTTATTAATAGATTGCCAAATAAAACATTTTTTAGATAGCATTTAATGGATGTTCTCAAATTAAATACAAATAAGGAAAAAAGATGCATAAAGGGGTATATACTTGACAAACAAATATAAATGGACTAGACATTAAAGAGGAAAATATGTATAGACTAATATTACTGCAGCAGAAATGAAACAAAATAACCATAAGAAAGAACCAAATTAATACAGTAAAAAGTAAAATAAATGTACAGGCTGAAAAAATATAAAAGGTGATGATAATAGAGTCTTCAATAGTATGTTGTAATTATAACAACTTTAATGAACATTTTTGTTACTTAGTAAATATTATCTCCATTATATCTTAAAGTGAATTCATACTTTTTAAAAAAATAACTAAGATAATGTGATCTTCCCATTTAACTCTTTTTCTCTTGTTTATTTCATTTTATGCTAATAATATATTTCTGAAGACTTTGCTTAGTATTACCCATTTTTTTACTTTTGACTCATGTACTCTTCTGGCTCACAATTCCAAAAGATTAACCTTCAGGGATGAAGATGTACAAAAATAAGATGTATGATAATGTTAAAATCATAAACATCCCAAAAAACTATTCATGTCATATTTAACTAAATGTATGAAAGATGTTCACTGTACACTAAGTTTATGAAACACATTGCAAAAGAGTAAGGGCAATGCAATTGCACTTTTTCATACACACACACACACGCACACACATACACATTCACACTGATACCCCTTGTTACTTCTGGATAGAGGAATAAATTTTTTTATATTATTCCTACTATTCCCCCAAATAATATAATCTTTATTATCATATTATAAGTGAGTGCAATAAAATGTGAGGACGGGGAAAGAAACTAAAAATAATAGCAGAATGAAAATTTGAAAATACACAATTATGTGAAAATTTAAAAAGACTCCTAAATAACTAGTAGGTCAAAGAAGAAATTGAAAGAGAAATTATAAAATACATTTATAGGAGTGAAAATGAATCACAGTATATCAAAACCTATGGGATACAGTGAAAAACAATACTAAGAGGATAGGTTATAGTAATGCATGCCTGCATCATAAATATATATATATCTAAATTAATCAATCTAATTTCACACCTCAAGGAAATAGAAAAAAAAATAAACTAATACCAAAGATAGTAGTAGGAAGGAATTAATAAAGATTAAGCAAAAATAAAACAGAATTAAAAATAGAAAAAAGTAAAATTAAAAGATGGTTTTCTTAGAAGAGCAACAAAATTGGCAAAACTGTAGCTCAACTAAGAATATAGGAGAGAGAAAAAACAAATAAAATCAGAAAGAAAGAAGAGGGTTTATATTTGATGCTACAAAAGCAAATATAAGAGACTACTTTGAACATTTATATTCAAACAAACAGGATCACCTAGAAAATGTGGATAAACTACCAAACTGGATCATAAAAACATAGAAAATCTGAACACCCCTAAAACCAGGAAGGTAACTGAACCAGTAACAAAAACCTCTCAAAAAGAAAATCCCAGGACCAAATGGCTTGATTGGTGAATTCTATCAAACATTTAAGAAATAACACCAATCCTCCGCAAATTCTTCCAAAAACTGAAGAAGAGGAAACACTTCCTAACTCATTTTTTGAAGGACATAAAATATTTCTTAAAACAGTAGTTTGTAAGTTCAAAACATTAAGCAGAAAAGTGGAAAATATATACAAGACCCAATCTAAGTTTAAGAGATGCAAACTATGAACCACATTTTCTTTATCCATTCATCTGTTGAAGGTCATCTCAGCTCCTTCCACCATTTGGCTATTGTAAACATTGCTGCTATGTACATTGGGGTGCATATGCCCCTTCTTTTCACTACATCTGTATCTTTGGAGTAAATATCTAGTAATGCAATTGCTGGATCGTAGGGTAGCTCTATTTTTAGCGTCTTGAGGGACCTCCCCATTGTTTTCCAGAGTGGCTATATCTATATCTAGTCTATATCTGTATCTGTATCTGTATCCACATCTATTTACCTACCTATCCATCTAGCACCTATTCTCTGTCCATTCATCTATGGATGGGCACTTGAGTTGTTTCCATAATTTGGCTATTGTAAATAATGCTGTAATAAACTATAGGGGTACATATATCTTTTTGAATTAGCACTTTTGTATTCTTTGGGTAAATACCCAATAGCATGATTACTGGATCATATAGTAATCCTGTTTTTAGTTCCTTGAGGAACCCCATACTATTTTCTACAAAGGCTGCCTCTGTTCGCATTCCCACCACCAGTGTACAAGGATTCCTTTTACTACACATCCTCACCAACATTTGTTTCTTGTGTTTTTTATTTTAGCCATTCTGAGAGGTGTGAGGAGGTATCTCATTATGGTTTTGAATTGGTTTTCCCTGGTGATTAATGATGTTGAGCTTGTGTCTACTGTCCACCTGTATGTCTTCTTTGGAGAAATATCTGTTCATTGCTTCTGCACATTTTTAATTGGATTACTTGGCAGGTTTTGTTTTCTGTTTTGGGTTTTTTGGTTTTGTTTTGTTTGTTTTGGTGTTCAATTGTGTAAGTTCTTTATATATTTTGGGTACTAACCCCTTGTCATATATATCATTTACAAATATTTTCTCCCATTCTATGGGCTGTCTTTTTCATTTGTTGATTGTTTTCTTTGCTGTGCAGAAGATTTTTATTTTGCTGTAGTCCCAATAGTTTATTTTTGCTTTTATTTCCCTTGCTTTGAAAATCTAGAAAAATGTTGTTATGGCCAATTCAGAGAAATCACTGCTTGTGTTCTCTTCTAATTATTATAGTTTCAGGTCTCACATTTAGATCCTTAATCCATTTTGAGTTTGCATTTGCATATGGTGTAAGAAAATGATCCAGGTCTATTCTTTTGTGTGTAGCTTCCAGTTTTGCCAATTTGTTAAAGAGACTGACTTTATCCATTGCATATTCTTGGCTCCTTTGTCATAGATTAACTGGCCATAGGCTAGGTTTATTTCTGGCCTCTCTGAACTGTTTCATTTGATCTGTGTCTATTTTTGTTGTTGTTGTTGTTGCCAATATCTTACTGATTTGATTACTACAGCTTTGTAGTCTATCTTAAAAACTGGGATTGTGATACCTCTTGTTTTGTTCTTTTCAAGATTGCTTTGGCAATTTGGGATCTTTTTTGGGTCCATAAAAATTTTAGGATTATTTGTTCAGTTCTGTGAAAAATGTTGTTGGTATTTTCATAGGAATTGCCTCATATCTGTAGATTGGTTTGAGTAGTATGGACATTTATAAAATATATTTGTTCTCCCAATCCTTGAGCATCCAGTATCATTCCATTTTTTTGTGTCATCTTCAATTTCTTCCATCATTGTTTTATAGTTTTCAGAGTACAGTTCTTTCACTTCCATGGATAGGTTTAATGCTAGGAATTTATGATTTTTGGTGTAATTGTAAATTGAACTGTTGTCTTAATTTCTCTTTCTGCTACTTCATTGTTAGGGGATAGAAATGCAACAGATTTCTGTATATTCACTGCATATCCTGTGACCTTACTGAATTCATTTTTCAGTTCTAGTAGTTTTTTGAAGGCATCTTTAGGTTTTTCTACATATATGGTATTATGTCATCTACAAATAGTGAAAGCCTCATTTCTTCCTTACCAATTAAATACATTTTATTTCTTTTTCTTGTCTGATCATTGTGGATTTCAACTTTTGTATTACGTTGAATAAAAGTGGTGAGCATGGACATTCTTCTTTTGCTCCTGATCTTAGGGGAAAACTGTCAGTTTTTCCCCACTGAGTATTAGGTTAGCTGTGGGTTTTTCATATATATCCTTTCTTAATGCTAAGGTATGTTCCTTCTAACCCTATTTTTTTGAGTGTTTTTATCATGAATGGATGCTGTACTTAGTCAAATACTTTTTCTTTATCTATTAAAATTATCATATGGTTTTTAACGTTCCTCTTGTAGAAGTGATGTATCATATTAGTTGATTGAAAAATATTGGGTCATTCCTTATGCCAAGAATAAGTCCTACTTGATCATGGTGAGTGATTTTTTTTTAAATGTATTGTTGGATTTGGTTTACTAATAATTTGCTGAGAATTTTTACATTATTTGCATCAGGAATATTAGCCTATACTTCTCTTTCTTTTTTTCTAATGTTTTCACCTGATTTTGATATTGGGGTAGGCTGGCCTCATATAATGAATTGGGAAATTTACCTCCTCTTCTATTTTTTTGTAATAATTTGAGAAGAATAGGTTTAAGTCTTCTTTAAATATTTGGTAGAATTCATCTCTTTAGTAGAAGCTATCTGATCCTGGACTTTTGTTTTCTGGGAATTTTTTTAAATTATTGATTCAATTTCATTAATAGTAATTGTTCTGTTCAAATGACCTTTCTTCATGATTCAGTTTCGGGAGGTATATGTTTCTAGAAATTTATTCATTTTTTCTAGGTTGTCCAATTCATTGGCATGCATTTCTTCATAATATTCTCTTACAATTCTTTGTATATTTGTGGTGTCAGTTGGTATTGCTCCTCTTTCATTTCTGATTTTGATTATTTGAGTCCTCTTCTTTTTTTGATGAGCTCAACTAAACATTTATCAATTTTGTTGATCTTTAAAAAAAAAGGTCCTTGTTTCATTGATCTGTTCTATTGGTATTTTTAGTTTCTAGTTCAATTATTTCTGCTCTAATCTTTATTATTTTTTTTCTGTTCCTTTCTTCTCTTGCTCTCTTTCATGGTTTGATTTACTTGGATCCCTTTCCCTTTATTTTTTGCATATCCATAACAGATTTTTGATTTGTGGTTACCATTAACCATTACGTTTAACATTACATTTATATGTAACATCTTATGCACATTCCTATCTGTATTCAGTTGATGGTCTCTTAAATTTGAACCTATTCTAAAAGCACTAAACTTTTACTCTTCTCCTGACCACATTTTAGGTGTATGGTGTCATACTTTTTTTTTTTAAGATTTTATTTTATTTATTTGACAGAGAGATCACAAGTAGGCAGAGAGGCAGGCAGAGAGAGGGTGAAGCAGGTGCCCCACTGAGCCGAGAGACTGATGCAGAGCTTGATCCCAGGACCCTGAGATCATGACCTGAGCCGAAGACAGAGGATCAACCCACTGAGCCACCCAGGCGCCCCTTGGTGTCATACTTTATGCCCTTTTGTGAATTCCTTGTCTATTATTTTAAGATTTTATTTATTTATTTGACAGAAAAAAAGCAAGCACAAGCAAGGGGAATGGCAGAGGGAGAGGGAGAAGCAGATTCTCCACTGAGCAGGGAGCCCAATGCTGGCTCTATCCCAGGACCCTGGGGTCAGACCTGAGCCAAAGGCAGATGCTTAACTGACTGAGCACCCAAGGGCCCCTCCTTGACTATTTTTTTTTTAATAATGTACTGAATTTTCCCTACATTTTCTGTGGAGAGTCTGCTCTACCAGTCTTTGGGTTGTTTTCTGGGTTATTTATTCTGATGTATGTTTTGCATAGATGTATCCATGGGGTGAGGTATTCTTAGGATCCTTATACCCCACCATCTTTCCTAGAAGTCTCCAAACTCATTTTTTTTAAAGTCAGCATTACCCTGATCAAAAGCCAGACAAAGACACTACTAAAAACAAAACAGAAAATAAAGTCCAATAATCTGGATGAACATAGATGCAAATATAGTCAACAAAATACTAGCATACCAAATCCAATACTATAAAAAAAGCATCATAAACATGCCCAGAGGCGTTTATTCCTACAAAACAAGAATGGTTCAACTTATAAAAATAATGTTATGCTTCATTTTAACAAAATAAAGGAAAAAAATATGATCATCTCAATAGTTACAGCAAAAACAATTAACAAAATTCAACACACTTTTGTGAAAAAATATCTCAACAAACTACCAATAGAAGAAAATCACCACAACGTAATAAAAGCCATAAATGAAAAGCCCACAGACAACAAATTTCTCATCAATGAACAATTGAAAGTTTTTTCTCAAAGATCAGGGAAAAAGTAAGAATGACCATTCTTGCTACTTCTATTCAACACGGTAGTAAAAGTCATAGTCAGAACTATTAGAAAAAAGTCAAGAACTATAAAGACTATAAAGAAAAAAGAAAAAAGTCAAATTTGCATTCAAATCAGAATGGAAATAAATTTATTTTCATTTTGAGATGTCATTAATTATATATGAAAAATCCAAAGACTCCATATTAAAAAAAATTATAGCTAATAACTTTATTAAAATTTTAGGATAAAAAGTTGTCATACAAAAATCAACCAGGGGCATCTGGGTGGCTTAGTTGGTTAAGTGTCTGCCTTTAGCTCAGATCATGATCCTGGGGGCCTGGGATCAAGTCCTGTGTCAGGCTCCCTGCTTCTCCCTCTCTGTCTGCAGCTCCCCCTACATGCACTCTCCCTCTCTCTTGCACTCTTCTAAAATAAGTAAAATCTTTTAAAAAAAAATCAACTGTGTTACTAAGCACTAAAAATTATCTAGAAAGAAAGTTTAAAAAATCAATTTCCTTTATAATAACATCAAAAATGATAACATACTTCAGGAATGCCTGGGTGGCTCAGTTGGTTAAGCCACTGCCTTCAGCTCAGGTCATGATCCTAGGGTCCTGGGATTGAGTCCCACATCAGGCTCCTTGCTCAGCAGGGAGCTTCTGCTTCTCTCTCTGCCTCTGCCTGCTTGTGCTCTCTCTCTGTCTCTGACAAATACATAAATAAATAAAATACTTAAAAAAATAACATACTTCAGAATAAACTAAGGTGAAAGACACACTGAAAACCATAAAGCTATTTTAAAGGAAATTAAGCAAGGCACAAGTAAATGGAAGGTCATTCCATATCACTGATTAGAAGAATTAATATTGTTAAAATGTCCACACTACATAGGGCAATCTATGACTCAATAGAATCTCTATCAAAATTTCAATAGCATGTTTTATACGAGAAGAAAAAGGAATTCTAAAATTCATGTAAAACCACAAAAGACCCCAAATAGCCAAATCTTGGAAGAAGAAAAAAAAAAGCTGGAGGTACTCTATGCTTCCTGATTTTGAAATATTTTGCAAAGTTATAGCAATTAGTAATTAAACCAGTATTGTAGTAGTATAAAGACAGATATATAAACCAATGGAACAGACTAGAGAGCCCGGGAATAAACCTATACAGATAGAGTTAGCTGATCTTTGACAAGGGTACTAAGAAGATAGTCTCTTCAACAAAAGATGTTGGACAAAACTGGGTCTTCTCAGGCAAAATAATGAAATTGGACCTTTATTTTACAACAAAGACACAAAAGACAACTCTACATGGATTAAGGATTTAAATGTTAGATATGAAACTATAAAACGTTTAGGTAAAAACCTAGGACGAAATATTTATGACATTGGCCTTAGCAATTAATTCTTATACTTAACACCAATAGCACACAGACAAGAAAAGCAAAAATAAACAAATGGAACTACATCAACTAAAAACTTTCTGCACAGCAACAAACAAGTGAAAGACGGTCCATGGAATGCAAGAAAATATTGCAAACTTTATATCTGATAAGGCGTTAATATACAAATTTATAAGAAATTGCTTCACTTCAATACAAAAACAGATAACCCAATTTAAAAAAAAGGCAAAGGAATTGAATAGATATTTCTTAAAAGAAGACTTAGAAGTGTCCAGCAAGTATAGGAAAAGATGGTCCCTATCGTGGACATTCAAATCAAAACCATAAGATATTACTTCACATCTGTTAGGATGATTATTATTTAAATAACAAAAGATGACAAGTGTTGGCCAAAATGTGAAGAAATTGGAACTCTTGTACACTATTGGTAAGAATGTAAAATAGTACAGCCCCAAAGAAAACAGTACAGGGGTGCCTCAAAAAATTAAAAATAGAACTATGATAGGGAATGCAAACTGGTGCAGCTACTCTGGAAAACAGTATGGAGGTTCCTCAAAAAGTTAAAAATAGAACTACCCTAACACCCAGCAATTGTACTAGTAGGTATTTACCCAAAGTTGCCCAAAGGATACAAAAATAATTATTTAAAAGGGAACATACACACTAATGTTTATAGTAGCAACATCCACAATTGCCAAAATATGAAAAGAGCCCAGATGACCATTGACAGATGGGTAAAGAAGATGTGATGTGGGGCACCTGGGTGGCTCAGTGGGTTTTAAGCCTCCGCCTTCAGCTCAGGTCATGATCTTAGGGTCCTGGGATCGAGCCCCACATCGAGCTCTCTGCTCAGTGGGGAGCCTGCTTCCCTCTCTCTCTCTGCCTGCCTCTCTGCCTACTTGTTATCTCTCTCTGTCAAATAAATAAATAAAATTTAAAAAAATAATAATAATTTAAAAAAGATGTGATGTGCATATATATATATATATTAATTAAATGGATATTGAATTCAATGGATTCAGCTATCAAAAAGAAGGAAATTGCCATTTGCAGTGATGTGGATGGAACTAGAGTGGATTATGCTAAGAGAAATAAGTCCGAAAGACAAATACCATACGATTTCACACATATGTGGAATTTAGGAAACAAAACAGAGGAAGGGAATGAAAAATAAAATAAGATAAAAACAGCAAGGCAAACCGTAAGAGATTCTTAAGTATAGGGAATAAACAGAAGGTTGCTAGAGGGGAGGTGGGTGAGAAGGATAGGGTAATTTGGTGATAGGCCTTAACGAGGGCATTTGATGTAGTGAGCACTGGATGTTATATGGGTTTGATGTAAACTCTACCCTGAAACAAATAGTATACTATATATTAATTAACTTGAATTTAAGTTAAAAAAAATAATAAAGCCAGTATAGGCTCTAGAAATCCCACTTAGGGGTTTTTATCCCAAATCATGGAAATCAAGATCTCAAAGAGATATTTGTGCTTCCAGGTTCATTGCAACATTATTCACAAAAGCTAAGATGTGAAAATAACTTATATGTCCATCAATAGATGAATGGAAAACAAAAATGTGGCATAATCATACAATACAACATTATTCAGCTTCAAAAAGAAATAAATCCTGTGATATAAGGCAACATGTATGAACCTGGAGCACAATATGGGAAGTGAAACCTGTCACAGAAGGACAAATACGGTATCATTCCACTTAGATGAATTATCTCAAATAGCCAGACTCATAGAAGCAGAGATTAAGACATTGGTTGCCAGGGCTGGGGGTGGGGGTGGACAGAGGAATGGACAGTTGTTGTTCAAGAGATACAAAATTTCATTTAGGCAAGATGAAAAAGTTCTAGTGATCTGTTCAACATTGTGGCTATAATTAGTAATACTGCATTATGCACTTGAAAAATGTGTAAAGGGTAGACTGCATGTTAAATGTTCTTATTAATTATATATATGTGTGTATATATATATATAGGACAAATACAGCATATAGTGCCTCAGTTATTAAGCATCTGCTTTCAGCTCAGGTCATAATCCCAGGTTCCTGAGATTGAGCCCTGCATCAGACTCCCTGCTCAGTGGGAAGCCTGCTTCTCCCTCTCCCACTCCCCCTGCTTGTGTCCTCTCCCTATCTGTCTCTCTCTCTCCGTTAAATAAATGAATAAAATCTTAAATATATATATACATATGTGTATATACATGTATACATATATGTATGTATATGTATACATGTATGTATATGTATACATGTATACATGTTTGCATATGTATGCATATATGCATATGTATGCATACATGTATGCATCTATGTACACATATGCATACATATACATACATGCACATATACATACATGTATGCGTGTGTATGTATATACATGTATATATACATATATGTATACGTGTATATATACATATGTATATATATGTATATATATATAGCAACTAGTTGAGGCACTTACTTTTTTACAGACTAAGACTTACTTTTATTTTTAGATGGCTTAAGAACTAATGATATGATTGTACTAGCATTTAATTAAGGAATTTGGATATTCTTTGGTCAGTAAAACAAAGTGAAATATGTGTAGCAGAAGTCCAGGTCTTCTTTAGAAGATTAAAATAGCTGCAGAAGCATAACATTTTAGTGGGGAGAGACTAATAAGAATAAGTTTAACCCGTGAGAATGGCTACAGTCTAGCTGGGAGCTAATGAACCACACAGGAGCAACAGTGCTCAAAGGAAGTAATCAATTTGGCAGAATTTGTGAAAGGAAAATCATAGTAATAATCATAGTAGAGAGCTTTTGAGCATCTACTTTCTTCAAGGTATTATACTAAGCATTTTACAAAAATTTAATCATCTCAATTCAATGAAGTACATTTTATTATTCATCCCATTTGGTTAATGAAAATAAACCAAATATTCTATAGTAAGTGGCAGACATAGAATGGGAGAACTGATATCAAGTAATATTCTTAAATACTATCCTCTCCTGGCTCCCTAGTTATCCCTAATGCTCTCACATTTCAGTATCCCTCAGTTTATCAGTTCTTATTCTGCAATACTCTTGTCTAATTCTCGAGATCAAAATTATACTGAAACCAAACTGCTAATTCTCTTATACTTCTCTCCTTTCACTATGCTCACCAGAGCTTATGCCAGCCTTTTATCTGTGCTATTTCACTTTGATTTCTTTTAAACACATGCATTGAGTACTGTGAGAAAATAATATAAATATTCAGATTAGGGCTCTATAACCTGATTTTAAATCTTGGCTACTTTTACAAACTTTTTCAAATAGAAAATGATCCAGTGCCACAAACCTTTGTCCACTTTTTCTCATTTTGCCCCCTAGTTTGGAAGCCTGCTTAATTGCAGACCTAGAGCTTATTTTACTTGGTCTCTTAAAACTTCCTGACAATGCTTCTCACTACCTAGATATCTATCTTAATTCCTTCTGCCTAGTTTCAGAGGAAAAGATATCTCTTATTTTACATATCTGTATTGTTTTGATGTGTCAGCCACTCATTTTTATCTTCTCTTGGATCTTGCTCTATGAACCATCTTCTTCCTCTAATGACTTTTTGCCTTTAACCAGTACATTTTTGTCTCTGCAATGATAATAGACATTCTTCTGATATTGTCTTTATCCTTTGTCTGCATCTGCTGTTTCTCCTTCCCTTCCTACTCATTCTTATTTTTTATTGACTCATGAATTTACAGAAATTGAGTCTTCATCTATTATCTTTATGTTATTATAGTTGCTTTTACTAAGGTCATCAAGAATTACTGTCTTTAAAAAAAAGAATTACTTCATTTTATGAAACAGTACAGGTGCATCAAGTGTTGTTTACTTATTTTTCAAATTTTATTTAATTTCTAGTTAGTTAACATAGTGCAATATCAGTTTCAGGAGTAGAATTTAGTGATTCATCACTTACATATAACACCCAGTACTCAACACAACAAATGCCCTCCTTAACCCCTACTACCCATTTAGCCCTTTCCCTGTTCACCCCCTTCCCCTCCAACAACCCTCAGTTTGTTCTCTATAGGTCAGAATCCTGTATGGTTAGTTTCTCTCTCTGTCTCTTCTTTTTTTTTTTTTCTTTTTTTCCTTCCCTTCCTCTATGTTCATCTGTTTTGTTTCTTAAACTCCACATATGAGTGAAATAACATGGTATTTTTCTTTCTCTGACTGATTTATTTCACTTACCATAATACTCTCTAGCTCCATCCACACTGTGGCAAATGGCAAGATTTTATCCTTTCTGATGCCTGAGTAACATTCCATTTTATATGTATACCACATATTCTTTAGCCATTTATCAGTCCATGAACATTTGAGTTTTTTCCATAATTTTGTTATTCCTAATAATGCTGCTATAAACATCAGAGTTCATGTGCCCCCTAGAATATGTATTTTTGTAGCCTTTGGATAAATACCTAGTAGTACAATTGCTGGGTTTTACGGTATTTCTATTTTTAAGTTTGTGAGGAATGTCCTTACTGTTTTCCAGAATGTCTGCTCCAGTTTGCATTCCCACCAACAGTGTGAAAGGGTTCCCCTTTCTCCACATCATTGTCAACATCTCTTGTTTACTGAATTGTTAATTTTAGCCATTCTGACAGGTGTGAGGTGGTATCTTATCGTGGTTTTGATTTGTATTTCTCTGATGATGAATGATGTTGAGCATCTTCATGTGTCTGTTAGCCATCTGGATGTCCTCTTTGGAAAAATGTCAATTCATGTCTTCTGTCCATTTCTTAACTGGGTTATTTGGTTTGGGGGTATTGAATTTGAGAATTCTTTATAGGTTTTGGATACTAACCCTTTATCAGATATGTCATTTACAAATATCATTTCCCTTTCCATAGGCTGACCTTTAATTTTGCTGATTGTTTCCTTTGCTCTGCAGAAGCTTTTTATCTTTATGAAGTCCCAGTAGTTCACTTTGCTTTTCTTTATCTTGCCTCCAGAGATATATCTTTAAGTTTTTACAAAACTTCTGAGTCTGGCATTATGATTCCCAACTTCATTATTACCAAACTTTTTCTTTGGCTTCTGTAATACCATACCTTCTTGACTCTCCATAAAATCTGTGATTTTTTTTCGAGTCCTATGTCTAGACCACTCTTCATTTCTTTGATTCTTAAAAAATTGGTGTTCCCTCACATATCTCAAATGTTTATATACAACTCATTATTTTTACAAAATCATCTTAACTGATTTTATACACTCTCATAGTTGGTCAGTTCCATAGATTAAGGAGTCTCAGATCTGTATCTACTCTCGTAATTATTATGAAAGTTGTTTCCATAAACTAGTATATTGATATCCCACAAGAATTTCAGTGCCAGTATTTCAAAATTTACTATCTATCCTTTAGGACTTTTTTTTTCCTGCAGAAGAAAATTGGGAGCTACTGGTGATGACCATATGTCTTTCAAACTAATGACCTACTTATTAAATATTCTAATATTGGTGTGTTCTCCATCCCAAATATATGAAAATTAGGCTAGTGTTTATTATATCAACACTAAGATGACTGATGAGAATTCCCATTGTTGTATAATGGCTTTACTTAAAAAACATTTTGATACTCTACACATTTTTATTACATAGTAAAATAAACTTAATTGTTTTTATATATTTTCATAACAAAAATATTTGCACTGATGGAAAATCTCAGAGTCTACAAGTATGGTTACAGAAGTTTATGAACTGACATAAATTTTTCTGCTGCAAATAATATAATTTTATGAGGTATGTGGGTGGTTCAGTCGTTAAGTGTCTGCCTTCAGCTCAGGTCATGATCCCAACATCCTGGGATGGAGCCCCACATCAGGTTCCCTACTTGGCAGGAAGTCTGCTTCTCCCTCTCCCTCTCCCACTCCCCCTGCTTGTGTTCCCTCTCTCTCTCTCTGTCTCTCTCTGTCAAATAAATAAAATCTTTTAAAAAAATAATTTAATTTTATGAAGTGTGAATAGTATAAAGACAAAACCTAAAAACTCATATAGAGTATTTTCTAAGTATAAACAGTACAATTAAAAAGAACTGGACACAAGAAGAAGATACTCTAGAAAGGATTGAAGTGAACTGGTGCTAGAGTAAGCAGTAACTGCAAAATGGTATCTATACAGCTGTGTAATTCGATCTGATCTTAATCTATGGATACTGAGCCCTGTGTGCACATATGGAATATCTTCTATAATTGTCCTGTTATCTCAGTTTCCAGGTATCAGTTCCCACTGTCCTGCTTTGAAATTTTAACCTGCTCATTTCCTTCATTTTGGCCTGGCATCCAGGGTTCTAAACATCCTCTAGAAGGATGGTGACCTTTCTCTATTTCTTGACTTACTAATGAAAATAATTTACCTGTATCATCAGGATCCACTAATAATAGACTCCATTAATTAAACTACGTCATTACAATGTTATGCTAGAGGTAAAATAATATACAATTTACAAATAAAATTTCCCAATAACTTTTTACAAATGCTTCTTGGATCTGTTACTCCTGATTGGAAAAAAGAATGGTTTCCTGGGGCTCCAACATAAGAATAGTGATAATATGAAGTTTTTCTGAGGGTATGTCTTCTGAATGTACTCGGTGTGAATATTTCCCTTTCTTAAAGCATATATTTTCCCAAGGAACGTTGGAAATACTGGTCAACTTTTAATCTAAAAGTTATTATTATTTATTGTAAGACAAAAGTGTGAAATTTGGCATTTTATCCTATATTAGTGCTTTGATAAAATATTTTTACATGATTTCTTGTTTATAGGGAAAGAGAGAAACTCTGTATGATTGAAAGTATGAAGGGGCACCTGGGTGGCTCAGTCGGTTAAGTGGCTGCCTTCGGCTCAGGTCACAATCCCCCGGTCCTGGGATCGAGTCCCGCATCAGACTCCCTGTTCAGGGGGGAGCCCGTTTCACCCTCTTCCTCTGCTGCTCCCCCTGCTTGTGTCCTCTCTCTATCTCTCTGTCAAGTAAATAAATAAAAATATTTTAAAAAATAAAATAAAAGTGTGAAGGATGACTCCTAAGTTATTGGAACTGAAAAAGAAGAATTTTTCTATGACTATTTCATGCCATATGTAGTGGAGATCCAATGTGTTAAGACACTCCTTCCTGCCCAATTAATTCTGACTTTTCCAAGCCAGAGGAAAAATTGACCAATGAATTTCAGCCAAAAGTGACCTTGCCACTCAGGAACAAAAGGAGGGTATAAAAAAACCCGAAAATCTTATTTCTCCTAATAACGACTAGATCTTGCATGTTCTTAGTTACTATAAGGAGTCCCACCTCTCCTGCAGTTTCTCAGACCGAAACAAATATTCAGCTTAGGTGTCAGTGGAACATAAAGCCACATTTTTTTTCAAGACAAATTACATTCATAAATAGAGTACCACTGTTGATTTTGGATAGGACGTTAATAAGATCATGATTTTGGCTGCTGATTATTTTTCTTTATATGAAGGAATAATTGATCTCATTCCAGAGATTATTGTTTTTATACAAGTATTGTTTTTTACAAGCATGTAAACTTTTGGGGAAAATAAGACAGTGCTGTCTGGTAAGTAAGAAAAT
>PISX010026416.1:0-24538 GCA_004024625.1 Mellivora capensis | reverse complement strand
AACTTCTCAAACTCAACACATGCAAAACAGATAATCACATCAAAAAATGGGCAGAAGATATGAATAGACACTTCTCCAATGAAGACATACAAATGGCTATCAGACACATGAAAAAATGTTCATCATCACTAGCCATCAGGGAGATTCAAATTAAAACCACCTTGAGATACCACCTCACACCAGTTAGAATGGCCAAAATTAGCATGACAGGAAACAATGTGTGTTGGAGAGGATGTGGAGAAAGGGGAACCCTCTTACACTGTTGGTGGGAATGCAAGTTGGTGCAGCCACTCTGGAGAACAGTGTGGAGATTCCTCAGGAAATTAAAAATAGAGCTTCCCTAGGACCCTGCAATTGCGCTACTGGGTATTTACCCCAAAGATACAGATGTGGTGAAAAGAAGGGCTATATGCACCCCAATGTTTATAACAGCAATGGCCACAGTCGCCAAACTGTGGAAAGAACCAAGATGCCCTTCAACGGACGAATGGATAAGGAAGATGTGGTCCATATACACTATGGAGTATTATACCTCCATCAGAAAGGATGAATACCCAATTTTTGTAGCAACATGGACAGGACTGGAAGAGATTATGCTGAATGAAATAAGTCAAGCAAAGAGAGTCAATTATCATATGGTTTCACTTATTTGCGGAGCATAACAAATAACATGGAGGACATGGGGAGATGGAGAGGAGAAGGGAG
Organism: Mellivora capensis; assembly: GCA_004024625.1. NCBI lineage: Eukaryota > Metazoa > Chordata > Mammalia > Carnivora > Mustelidae > Mellivora > Mellivora capensis. Next base: position 23,833 of record PISX010026416.1, on the reverse strand, counting down.
TTGAGGGAAATTGGAGGGGGAGATGAACCATGAGAGACTATGGACTCTGAAAACAACCTGAGGGTTTTGAAGGGGCGGGGGAGTGGGAGGTTGGGGGAGCCAGGTGGTGGGTATTATGGAGGGCACGTATTGCATGGAGCACTGGGTGTGGTGCAAAAACCATGAATTCTGTTATACTGAAAAGAAATTAAAAAAATTAAAAGAAAGCAGTATTTATTAAAAAGTCCAACTTTACGTAATCATTTTAGGTGAGTGTAAACCTAAGAACATAGAAATTGGGTGCTATATATAAGGCTAGCAGTTTCTAATCTACCAGAGGTAATGAAAGGAAGATGTGCCCTTGACAGGAGATTGATAAGTCTCAAACAGGATGGAAAATTCATTCTTCCCTAAGAACCTTCTCTGGTAAAAAGTTCTGCCTGTTAAGGTTGGTCTTTTCATCCAGATAAATATACCACAACCCTAGTGGAATTGTTAATCAGAGTTAGATTCAGGTACTTTGCTTTCAGTCACAAAAGATAATAATGCTCAAATATGTGTCTGCAAAAGAAACATTATACATGCCAGGAAAGAGGAATATCACCATAAATAATAAAACATTCATTGGTTCTGATATGGACACACATAATCTCATATTTTTATATTTAATATAAGTGTTATGATATGTAGTAGTAATATGAAATAAAATGTGAACATCCTCTATTTCCCCTTATATATTACTCTTTTTCAAATGTGCATGGAATTTAAATATCTCAAAACAAGAGAGATCACAGATTTTAAATTTTTTGTCAAACCACAGTTCATCTATTTTATCTTTCTGAAAGACAAAAATGGCTTGTCCACAGCCATTAACATATGACACAATTAACCACTCATTATCTCAAATGAATCCTGGTCATTTTTCTCTAATTCCAGCATTTTCTACTTATTTTTCATTCCATTAAACATATTTGAAAGTGAGAACAATATCTAAAAGACATTTTTGAAGTGACAAAGGCAGTTGTGATTCCTATACTCAACAAGTATTTGTGCATATGAGCTATGGAGAAGCATGTCGGGGTGGCAACAATTCTCTAAATTTCTAAAACCTGCATAATGTTATTGTTAATAACACAGAATATACACAAAAGTGATGACAAATGATAAAAGGAACAGAACACATACTTTAAAAAGAATTCATATTTCTTCTTGATGTGCTCTAACTTGTCTCTGATGTCAAAATGGTAAAACTAGGTGATGAGAAGAGTATTAATTTTATTCAACACTGTAAGATATAAAAAGTCAGGGTAGCTAGATCTCTCCTATTATTTTATCAATTTGATTTCCCTTGAGTCAGTGCTGTTTTATGTTTTTCCTGTTCAACATTTGCTCTCAAGGAGCGGTTCTTTCAGTGTTATCTTTCAATGTCATAATAAAAGAGCAGATGTTTTCTAAAAGTGGTATTCACACGATTGAATGTATTATAATAGTAGAAAAAAGGTGTGGCTACCACCTGAAGCCTTGTTCTTAGAAATGTGCACTCTGACACTGATGCAGTACTTTTAAAGAAAAAAAATAGTAAGTCAAAGATTGCCATAGCCCTTTACAGGCATTATACAAAAGTTGTACTTCAAAATGTAAACCATGCGAGTGCAACTAGATGCTAATGAGTAGTATCTACAAAGGTTAAATATAAATACATATAATTATAGCTTTTTTGTGACAAGAAATTATTACTTTCTTTCTTACCCCCAAGACATATCTCTAAAATAACAAACTGAAATGAAAGGATATTTATTCTGCAATCATAACAGGACTAGGAAATGTACAATTATGGTTAAGTGTTTGGAACATTTTGAATATGCATTGCTACTGCTTATAGATACGATTAAGTTTTTCAACCAATGAAGTTCTGTATAAGAGCATATGTGACTTTTAAAGTTTTAAGCTGGTGCTGAAAGAAAATATGTACCTTTTGTTATATGTCAAATTTATAATATGAATAATCAGTGCAAAATCTTAGAGTCATCTAGTACTATGGTAAAATCTATAATGATATATTCTGAAGCAAGATTGCCAGAGGAAAAGCACTCTTATTCTATAGGGATGCATTGTGAATTAATTCTTTCCTGAATAGTATATATAATGATATAATTTAATTATATTATGTACATTATGTACCCTGTGTTGACTGTGGAACTATAAGTCACATTACTGAACTGACAATACATAGATATTCTTTAATGAGTTATGGATTTTAGGATAGAATGGATGCTATCAGCAATATAATAAAAATAAGAGATCCTTATATAATATTAAGTGAAAAAAAGACCCTAAAATTATCTCAAAATAAAAAGTTTAGTTAAAAGTAAATGAATGAAACTAACTGGGAACAAACAACTATTTGGATAAAGATTTAATAATGTAAACAATAGTCCTCAGGTAATATAATCATTTTATTCAATTCAAACTTAGGAAGCACCTATAGGAAATGCCCTTATGCTAGATGATAATGTGACTTCACAATATTTACAGAATGTTCCTGCTGCAGTATAATTTATTTTCAAGATATTGTAAGATAAAATGATATTTTTTTAAAGATTTATTTACTTATTTGAGGTGGGGAGAAGCAGAGGGAGAGAATCTTCAAGTAGACTCCCCACTGAATACAGAGCCCAACACAGGGCTCGATCTCACAACCCATGAGATCTTGACCTGAGCCAAAAACCAAGAGTCGGATGCTTAACTCACTGAGCCACCCAGGCTCCCCCATAAAATGATATTTTATGTAATAATAATAATAATAATAATATCACTATCACAGTAACATGTAAATCTTTTTATAGGCACTGCCCATTTTTGTATATGTAAGAATGAATTTAATGTTTATCAAGTAATTCCACTGGATAATAGTTCTTATTTTTTAGTAGAGCAAATGAAGAATGACTTTAGATCAATGTCAAAAGAGACATACAAATTAATTATTCCAAATCCAGCTCACACTAAGAATTTTACAAAGTAGTTATCATTTTAATTTGTAAAACAGTCTTACTTTTCCTAAAAGCATGAAACAGTTGACAATAGGAGTAAATTTATCTTTTTATCTCACATTGACAAGTACTCTAATGGCAATAAAAGCTTTCATAGCAACAACCTGCACTACTGTCACTGAAACCACTTACACAGCACTTAGACTTTACCATCAGTTAGTAGAAAGGCTACAAGAATAAATCTTGCACTCAGTCTGTTTTCTGACTCTTGGATGGAAAGTATTCAACATTCTGTAATATGTGGTATGACGTTTTTAACCAAAGAAATTACAAAGAATCCATCTCAATGTTAATGTATTCTACACAATACTCTTCCATATTTACATTAAATAATACTACATTAGAAACAAGGGATTAATTCAATATTACCTAGAGTTAATGTGTTACCTAGTGGTTGAAGAATGCTGGAGAGTCACTGAAAATAGATCTCCAGGTCAGACTAGCTACAAGAGTGACATAAGCATTACTGGATCTTCACTTTCCAGCCATCGCTATTACTCTAGAGGTTCCTGAAAACAGTGGGCATGTTGGTACAATTCTGCAATTCTGTGTTCAGACAAATTGCTGGATAGATCATATGTTCAACCTTATATCCTTCAGTGTTTGAGACTGTCTGCCTCTTGTCTATATACTTTAGGGACAACTTCTTTTGAAAAAGTAAAATAATAATAATAAAAAAAACAGAAAAAGTAGAGCTAAACATTATTTTCTTCAGAACCTGCAAAGCATTGATCCATTAACTTCTGGCTTCAAATCCATACTGATTTCCTCTTTAAGGGCCACTACAATGATTTGTGCTAAAGTCCAACAATTTTAACCAATATTTTTAGGCACTAATTTTGCAAACGTCATCAAAGTTAAAAAGGCAAATATTCTATGTTAATATAGTTTTGTCCTCATAGACTCCCAACAAGATTCTCATTAGTTAATATTTCTTGATTACTTTTCTAGGATATTAAGTTAAAAAACAATAATCTGCTTTAGCCCCAGCCTACACACATTCCCCATCAGGGTCCCATAGGCTACACTTGGGTAATTGTTGTTATAGAAAATAAGCATTGGCCAGATCATAAACACACACTAAGTCCAAGAATCTGCATTGTACGTTAAAAGTTCAAAAGTATATTCCATTTGGAATGGCAGCAAATTAAAAGTTTTCATCCTATTAAATTTATTACAATCATTCATATTCTCCAAGATCCACCCATGTTCAAACTATAGAAGTTGGGAAGTAACAGAAATCATTAGGCAACTAAAACACTTCAAAAATTTTTTTTCTAAAGATTTTATTTATGTATTTGAGAGATAGAGAGAAGGAGCAGGAGCAGGGGCAGAGGGAGAGGGAGAAGTAGACTCCCTGCTGAGCCTGACAGGCTTGATCCCAAGACCATGGGATCATGACCTGAGCTGAAAGCAGACATTTAACCAAATAAGCCACCCAGGCAGCCACAAAATTTTGATAATTGTATCAATATTTGAAAGCTCTCAGGGTCATAGGATTGCTTTCATTTCATTTTTTTTAGTAGGAAAGGAATTCCAAAGATCTTGGCTTCTCAAATTTTCCATCATATTTCCAACTCTGTAGATCTGGAAGCCACTGTGGAAATCTGTTCATATCTAGATCTTATTGGATCTATTAAAAGGTGCATACTGCCTAAAATTAGTGATCTATCCATAAGCTTCCATTCGGACTAGTGGACCAAAATCGCATTCTGGGTTGTCAGAATGCGGATGCACCAGTTTTTTGTCCACTCATCTATTAAAACACATTTTGTTAGCTTCTGGTATTTGTGGTTGTAAATCAAGCTGCATAAATATTCACCTGCAGGTTTTTTGTGGAGTAAGTTTTCCCATGATTTGGGTGAATATTTAGGAGTGTTGTTGGATGATATAAGAATTTTCAGCTTTGTAAGAAATGGCTAAACAATCTTTTAGAATGACTATCATTTTACCTTTTTCACCAGCAATTAATGAGTTCTTGTGGCTCCATTTCCTCATTAACTATTCATTTGGGGGTTTTTAAGCCATTCTAGTAAGTATATAGTGGCATCTCATTTTTTAAATTTTCATTTTCCCAGGAACAAATGATGATGAGCATCTATACACACAGTTATTTGATATACGTATCTTTTCCTTTGTGAGATTTATGTTGAAAACTTTTCACAATTTTTAATCTGGTTATTTTTATCTTCAACTTTAAGAGTTCTTTTCATATTTTGAGTATAGTAATTTTCCATATATGTAACTTGGAAATATTTTCAACCATTCTGTCTTGTTTTATCATTCTCCTAACAATATATTTCAGAAATCAGAAGTTTTTCATTTAAAAAATTCCTACTTACTATTTTTTTTTTACCTTTAAGGACCATCCCTTTGGTGTTTATTTTTAAAACTCATCAACAAACCCAAGGCCATACATATTTCCTAATGTTCTCTTCTACAAATATTATAGTTTTGCATTTTGTGTTTAGAGATATCCATTTTTATTTCATTCTGTGTTAAATATATTTTTGCCCAGGTTTATCCTTTTTCATAAAGACAACCAATTGCTATATCACCATTTACTGGGAAAAAACCCAAAACTTCCTTTTCTCCACTCAATTGCCTGTATGTCTCTGTCAAATATCAGCTGGATTTACTTGTGTGGGTCTATTTCTGCACTCAATTCTATCATTTTGACCTATGTATCTAATCTTTCACAATACCACACAGTCTTGATTATTTGGTAGCTTTAGAGTTCAGTCTTGGCTTTGGGTAGATTATTTGGTAGCTTTAGAGTTCAGTCTTGGCTTTGGGTAGATTTAGTCCTCTGACTTTATTCTTTTTTGATGTTCTGGGTCTTTTGCCTTTAAATGCACATTTCATCAAAAAATTTTTGATATCTACAACATAGTTTTCAAAGATTTTGATAAAATTTGAATTTAATCTAAACAAGTGGAGAAAAACCTGCACCTTAATAACTGAGTGTTCTACTCCATGAACATGAAATAATTCTCCATTTAATTAGCTACCTGGATTTCCCTCATCACCGTTTTATATTCTCCATATATAGACTATGTACATATTTTGTTACTTATACCTAGTAATTTTTTGATGTTAGTACAAATGGTATTGAATTTTACTTTCAAATTCCAATTACTCATTGCTGATACATGGGAAAATAATTGAATTTTGGTATACACAAAGATATAGCCTTATATCCTGTGGCCTTGCTACACTTACTTATTAGTTCCAGAAGTTTTTGTTTTTGTTTTTCCCTAGATAATTTGGAGTTTTGTACATAGACAATCAGGTTAGCTATGAAAAAGGACAGTTTTATCTCTATAAAATAAAAGTATACTATACGCACACACACGCACACTCTTTGAGGTCTTATTGAACTAGTTAAGATTTCCAGGACAATAAGTAGGAGTCACTACAGAGGATATCCTTGCTTTTTCTGATATTTGGGGGAAATCATACAGATTTTTTCACAACTCAAGATGACATTAGATCTAAGTATAGCTGTGTATTGTATATTGCTTTTATTTGATTAAGTAGGTTCTTATTTTTCAGCTTTTATTGTGAATTGGTATCTAATTATGTTGAAATTATTTTTCCACAGCTAATAATATTAATATAATATTAACATACAGTTTTTAGTCTGTTAATATGAAATACAGTGATTGATTTATAAATTTAAAACCAGCCTTGCTTTCTTAAAATGAATCATATGTCATAATACATTTTTTATATATTGCTGAATTTTATTTGCTTATGTTTTGAAAGAGTTTTTGTATCTTTGTTCATGAAAGACATTGGTTTGCAATTCCCTTTATCTGTAATATATTTATTTTGTTTGGTATTAGGATAATGCTGACCTCACAGAATGAAGTTAGGAAGTGTAACTCGGTTCCTATTTTCTGAATGAGATTATGAAAAACTAGTATTCAATCACCCTTAAAAGTTTGGTAGATTTCACCAGAAAATGATCTGAGCATACTGTTTTAATTTTTGCCAGATTGTTAATTAATGATTGGATTTCTTTAACAGATATACATGCATTCAGATTATGTCTCTCCTTACATGGCTTTTGGTAGCTTGCGACTTTGAAGGCATTAGTCTACTTCATCTTAATTATAAAATTCTGAACATAGAGCTATTTGTAATACCTCTTTAGTGTCCTTTTAACATCCATACGATCAGTAGTTATGACTCCTTTACTGTTCCCAACATTGGTAATTTTTATCTTTTTTTTTTCTTGGTTACCATGCTAGAAATTTATCAGCTTTTTTTGATCTTTTGAAAGAATGAGTTTTTGGTTTCATTATGCTTTTCTCTATTGTTTTTCTGTTTTCATATTTAGATTTCTGTTCTAATTGTTATTTTTTTCTTCTGTTCTTTTATTTTTTTCTATTTATTTATTTTATTCTATTTATTTATTGTAGAGAGAGAAAGTGAATACAGAGGGAAAGGGATCACAGAGAAAGAGGGAAAAGCAGACTCACCCCTGAAGGGCGAGCTGGATGTGGGGGCTCAACCCTAGGACCCTGATGCCAAAACAGACACTTTACCAACTGAGCCACATAGGTGCCTCCTTCTGTTTCCTTTAGTCCTGGTTTATTCTTCTTTATTAGTACCCCAGTTATTTATTTAAGAGGTTTCTTCTTTTCTAATATATGCAGTGGAATAAGTGAACAATACACGGGATAAAAACTACTTTTGTTTTTTAGTTTATCAAAGTATTACAATAAATAAAAAGGTAAGCTGAGTCTGAAGAATGGGTCTTTCTACCATTATTTGTACTACACTGAGCTGTCTGGATTGAAATAAAGTGATCATTCCTAAATTTTAAAAATATAGGGGTGCCTGGGTGGCTCCGTTGTTAAGTGTCTGCCTTCAACTCAGGTCATAATCCTGGGGTCCTGGGATCCAGCCCCACATCAGGTTCCCAGCTCAGCAGGAACCCTGTTTCTCCCTCTTCCACTCCCCCTGCTTGTGTTCCCTCTCTCACTGTCTCTCTCTCTATCAAATGAATAAATAAAATCTTTAAAAAAATAATATATATATAATAAATAAATAAATAACATATGTATGATAAAATTAAATAAAATAACATATATATGATATTTTATATATATAAAATAACATTTAGAATGTACTTCATATGATTTTTATTCTTTTAAATTCAATAAGGTATGTTTAATATTCAAGGGGTGTTCTAGCTTTGTACATATTTTGTGTGAACTTAAACATAAGCATATTCTGATGTTGGAATATTTTATAAATGTCTGTTACAGTACTTTGCTTTATAGTGTTGTTCATTCCTGCTATATAAGTACAAATTTTCTGCCTGCTTGTTATATCAATTACTGACAAAAGGGTGTTGAAAGTTTCCAATTACCATAGGAAATTTTATATTTCTTTATTAAGTTCTATCAGTTTTTACTTCATATATCTTAAGGCATCCTTTATATTTTTATGTTTTAGTATATTTATCTTTTAATTTTTTAAAGATTGATTTAATTATTTTAGAAAGAGAGAGAGTATGCATGAGCTGCCTATAATATTAAAAATGAAACAGAATGAAACAGTTAAGAACTGTAGGACAATTCAAAAGGTAACATTTGTAGCTGGAATACCAGGAAAGGAAAAAACAAAACAAATGTGTAAAGTAACGCTAGCTGATAACTCTCCCAAATTAATAATAGACACAAAATCCCAAATGCAGAAAGCTCATAGAATGTCAAGCAGGATGAATTTGAAAAACAAAAACAAAAACAAAAACAAAAAAACCTGCACAAAGGCATGTCATAATACCACACCCAATGAAAGAAAGAAAATCTTGAAAAAATGTTAAGAGGGCTTACCAGTAGAAGAGCAAAGATAAGAATTAGAGTGGATTTCTAATCAGAAACCATTCAAACAAAAAGAGAGTGGAGCTAATTATTTAAAGGGTTGGGGTGCCTGGGTGGCTCAGTTGGTTAAGCCTCTGCTTTTGGCTCAGGTCATGATCCCAGGGTCTTGGGATCAAGCCCCACATCAGGGTCTCTGCTCTGTGGGGAGCCTGCTTCCTCCACTCTCTCTCTGCCTGCCTCTCTGCCTACTTGTGATCTGTCTGTCAAAAAATAAATAAATAAATAAATAAAATCTTTAAAAAAAATAAAATAAAATAGAGGGTTGAAAGGAAATACACAAATATGTACACACAACCTAGGATTTCATATCCAGTGAAATTATCCTTCAAAAGTTAATGGTGCCAATAAAAAAAAAAAAAAAGTGAATGAGAAACAAAGATTTTCTCCAACAAAACAAACAAGCAAGCAAACAACAACAAAAACCTAACATAATTCATCACCACAAGACCTGCCCTGTAAGATATGTTAAAAGATGCATCTCAAAGAAAAGGAAAACAAGTTTAGAAACTTGGATTTACATAAAGAAAGTCCACTGAAAAAGGAACAAATTAAGGTAAAATAAAATATTTTATCTTACATTTGACTGATTTGAGGTGAATATTGATATAGATAAAATAATAATATTTACCATCATTTGTAACTATTCACTATTCCTTGCATTTGCAAATATGTAATGTTCCTATAGGGGAAAATCTACAAAAATTTAGAGGCCATATTAAGACTGGGCACCAAGGCGTTTCTTACTCTCGCAGCCCACACTTAGCATCTAGCAATCCAGCACTATCATCCATGTCCCTTTTACTCTATAGCTCTAGAAGACTTTGCTCTGGGTAGCAGATCACAGTTGCCTTGTCCTTTTTTATGTATCTGTCTCTCCAGATTTCAAAGTGGCAGTTAGCCTTATGACCTCAGTTTTCTATAATGTCCAGGATAAGTAACTGATTTTGAGTTTTTCTAACTTTATTCTTGTTATACTGACAGGAATGGTGACTTTAAAGCTCTCTATATGCCAGAGCTGAGCACAAAAGTAAATATTTGGATTTTTAAGAACTACTTCTGTTTTTTTAAATTTATTTAGACAAGATAGAATACAAAATAAAGCAATTAATTTTTCTATATATTCACAGTCTATCTTAATACTATCAGCATAAATCTAGGCCTTTGAGATATATAGACAGATGATATAGATATAGATGTATGTGTGTGTATATATATATACATATATGTATATATATATACCCATTCCTGGGTAATGATTACTTAGGTTTTTGGGTCTTTTACATCATTCACCTATATAATATTTATAAGTTTTTCTTTATGTGCCTTATATTTTTAATAAAATTTTATTTAAAAACACAAAAGACACATAGAGTTAATGATGCATATGATGTCAATTTTATCTGCTTTAAATTTACTCTTTTGTAGAAAAAAAAAAATCCAAGTTTGGATGACAACTTCTGGAATGACTTCTTGGTTTCACTGTGCCTCTGCTTCCCAGTGAAACAATCACAACTGATAAAAATGATAAAAGCAAACAAAGAAATCATTTAAAGTCTTTAGAAATTATCCTAAGGAAATATAATAAAGAAAAAAATATTGCAGAAAATCTAAATTTTATAAGAACAGTGATAGCCTATAGTACTTGAGCCATGCCTAGTTTTGTACCATCCCTCCAAGCATGCCAAATCATCAAGGCAGAGGCTCCAGAGTAGATAAGTGTGACCAAGAAAACAGTGTTCCTTCTCCCCATACTCCAAATCAAGGGCTACAATAATATCTCAGAGAGGCAGGCCACCAGGATTTATCACCTACACCAGCTCTGCGTTGCAGAAGGTCTAGTCCAATAATAAACAACTAAGATATCTGAGATTGTCTTCTTCCATGCAGCCCACAATCACAGAGTAGTAGTTCTACCTCCATCATGCCATGTTACCTGAGGGCTATAAAGCTGTCCCTAGGAAACATGACTTCAGTTAGAGCAGAGTGTAAGAAGTTCAACCCACAGAATGCGAGGAGATATTTTCAAATGACATTACAGATAAAGGGCTGATATCCAAGATCTATAAAGAACTTCTCAAACTCAACACTCAAAAAACAACCCAGTCAAAAAAAAAAAAATGGGCAGAAGACATAAATAGACAATTCTCCAAAGAAGACATACAAATGGCTAACAGACACAAAAATATGCTCAATATCACTAGTCATTAGGGAACTACAAATCAAAACCACAATGAGATACCCCCTTATACCAGTTAGAATGGTAAAAATTAACAAAACAGGAAAGAAAAAATGTTGGTGAGGATGTGGAGGAAGGGGAATCCTCTTACACTGTTGGTGGGAATGCAAGCTGATATAGCCACTTTGGGAAATAGTATGGAGATTCCTCAAGATGTTAAAAATAGAGCTATCCTACAACCTAGCAATTGCACTACTATGTACTGACTCCAAAGATACAGATTTAGTGAAAAGAAGGGCCACATGCACCTCACTGTTCATAGCAGCAGTGTCCACAATAGCCAAACTGTGGAAGGAGCCAAGATGGCCTTCAACAGATGAATGGATAAAGAAGATGTGGTACATACATACAGTAAAATATTATTCAGCCATCAGAAAGGATGATTACACACCATTTGCATCAACATGGATGGAACTGGAGGGGATTATGCTAAGTGAAGTAAGTCAAGCAGAGAAAGACAATTATCATATGGTTTCACTCACATGTAAAACGTAAACAATAGCACAAAGGACCATAGGGGAAAGGAAGGAAATCTGAAGGGGGAGAAATCAGAGAGGGAGATGACCCATGAGAGACTATGAACCCTGGGGGGGAAAAACGGAGGGCTTCATGAGGGGAGGAAGATGGGGGGATAGGGTAACAGGGTGATGGGTATTAAGGAGAGCATGGGTTGTGATATACACTGGGTGTTATACATAACTAATGAATCACTGAAGACTACACATCGAAAACTAATGATGTACTTACTACACAGTGGCTGAGTATTTTAAAAAAATAAAAGTGTAATGAACAAAGGAAAAAAAAAAAGTTCACTGACTTAGCCAAAGAGTTAAGAGAAATCTAGAACTCTAAAGCAATAAAAGTTCAGTGGTAAGCAATTAGCCACCACAGAAATGCAAATGAAAACAACAACAAAATAAAACAAAACAAAACCATAATGAGATACCACTTCACACACACACTGGAATCAAAAAGTCAGATTATAACTCATGTTGAGAATAGGGAGAATTCAAAACTCACATATACTGCTGGCGAAAATGAAAAATTGTACAACTGCTTAGAAAAAATTTCCCAAAGTTTAAACACAGAGTTATTTTATGCCCTAGCAATTCCACTTCCAGGTATAGGCCTCAGAGAATTGAAAACAAAAATCCACACAAAATATGTATATAAATGTTCATAGTAACATTATTCATAATAGCCAAAAAAGTCTAGAATCAACCTGAATATTCACCAACTGAAGAATGGATAAATAAAATATGGTATATACACACATAAACACACACACACACACACATATTTATAAAATGGAATACAATTTAGGCATAAAAAAGAAATACTACGAAAAAGTTACAATCTGATGAACTTTAAAAATATCGTGCTAAGTAAATTAGTCACAAAAGACATATGAGTTTATATATATATACACATTTATATATTGCACAGAATAAGCAATATAAAGAGGCAGAAAGCAGTTTCATAATTTCCTAGGGCTGTGGGGGTTGGAGAGAGATGGTGGATGAGTAAATCCCAATGGTTTTGTCTTTTTTGGGGGGATGATGAGATATTCTACAACTGATTGTAGTAGTAGTGTTGTGGAACTGCAAATAAACTAAAAATGTGATGTATTGTCTATCTTAAATGAGTGAATTGTATAGTAGATAACCATACTTCAATAAAGCTATTATTAAAAATCCTAGGTGTTATCACACTAAAATTATTTTTTAAGTAATCATACATTCTATCAACTATTTTTCTCCCACAATGTACTAGTAACTTTACGTTCATTATCTTTTTTTTTACCTTTTTAATGTTTTTTTAAAATTATTTTTATTTATATTTTTTTAAGATTTTATTTATTTATTTGACAGAAATTACAAGTAGGCAAGAGAGACAGGCAGGGAGAGAGAGGAGGAAGCAGGCTCTCTGCAGAGCAGAGAGCCCGATGTGGGGCTCGATCCCAGGACCCTGGGATCATGACCTGAGTCGAAACCAGAGGATTTAACCCACTGAGCCACCCAGGCGCCCCTTTACGGTTTTTTTTTTTCTGTTTTTTTTTTTTTATTTTTTTTTTTTTTACGTTCATTATCTTAAAAGCACATAGTAACCAAGGAAAATATACATTCTTATGACAGTTTTCCAGGGAACTCAACTTTCCCAAAGTCATTTGGCTCTTGTGGTGGATGGTCTGGGATATGAATTTAGAACTATCTATGCTAAGCAGTCTTGCTGTAGTACACTAAACTAACTCTACTATTATTTACTTTAAGGAACATGTTTAAACTAGTGCAAAATACTGTGTAATAAAACATTACATTACATTTTTATTCATTCTTGTAGACATTTACTCAATAAATATTACTGAACTCCTCATAATGCCCAAGTCTGACCTAGGCACTGGGGCATTAATTTAAAGAAAATGTGTTTTATTTTCCAATTCAGCACAGTTCTGTTCTATCAAGAAAATAGTTTCTGCAATTTGCAGGCTCATTAGTCCCTTGGGTGAATACAACTTAGATTTATCATGGCACAATAAAGAAGACTGAAATTTTTTTTACTGTATTTCACATCAAATATTAATCCACAGTAGGTTTCTGTAATTAGTTTTATAAGTCACAAAATGAGAATATATCTGTTCTCTCTCTCTTTTTACCTAAACAAAATCTGAACTGGCATTTTTTAGGAGGATTAGCTCTACAAACAATAACAGGTAGAGATAGCAGAGGATTAAATTTATTGTTGATATTTTCAATCTTCTATCCGAGTCAATCCAACCCCACTGACGTATCTGTGCCAGATGACAAATGGATTTTGGTACATACACTCAAGAAACACTCAGGATGACATGAGTCTCCCGGTTTTTCTGGATCTCTGAGTTTTGACAGGGCTTAAAGGAAGAAGTCTTCTGAAGATAAAATTCATAGGACTTAAATGAAAGTGAAAAGAAATATCCCTGGTTAGAATGCATATGAAATTGCAGCACTACATTATTACACAAGTTGACTAGGGCAATTACAGTTATCTGAACAAATTTCTCAAAGAAAAAGCACAGCAGTACAACTAAGGGGAGACTGCACTCAAGTCGGAGACATTTATCTTTAACTACCAGCTATAGGAAGCAGAACTAGCAAATTTTTGAGAGTAAAGTGAAAGACAAAAAAGATGATAACCAATTTTATTGACCATCATATCTTTTTGGTTGGAGTGTTATTTGATAATGGATTTTTTTAAAGATTTTATTTATTTGACAGAGAGAGAGATCACAAGTAGGCAGAGAGGCAGGCAGAGAGAGAGGGGAAGCAGGCTCCCCGCTGAGCAGAGAGCCTGATTCGGGGCTTGATCTCAGGACCCTGACGTCATGACCTGAGCCGATGGCACTGAACCACTCCGGTGCCCCTGATACTGGATTTTTTGATACTTGACAGTTTTGATACTTGACAGTTCGTCTCCAAATTAAGAATTTATAAATTCTTTGACTAATGTGATTCTAAAAATATATAGTCCATAAAATTATGTCTTGAAGATATGTTTCTCTTTACCTTCTCTTTACCTCTCTTACATTCAAATCACTGCTATTTCAAACTACCCTTCTGCAAAATCTAAAATACTGGTCTCTAAATATACTCATCTTCAATCTTTTTAAACATTGTCAGAATGGTTGCAAAAATATGTAGAATAAGCCATGTGGTTTCCTAATTATATTTTCGAATGTCTATTTCTCTTAGAGTGAATGCAAACCCTTTATTATTTAGAAATACAAGACAGTATATGAGCTAACTCTTGATTTACTATCTTATGATGTAGAGCTCTAATCATACTAACTTCCTTACTTTTCTTCAAAATCACTAAACTTACATATTGGCTTAGCAGTGGCTCCCATTGCTTAAAATAATTCTCTTCCAGCATTTAGCACGGCTGGATTATTCTACATTACACTGATATTTTCAAAGAGCCAGCTTTTTGTTTTATTGATTTTTTTTCTATTGATTTCCTCTTTTCAGTTTCACTGATATCTGTTCTAGTTTTCATTATACTGCTTTGTGTGTTTTTGTTTTTCTAGTTCCCCATGGTTAAATCTTGGATTATGGGAGCAGCTGGGTGGTGCAGTTAGTTGAGTGACCAACTCTCTGTTTCACTTCAGGTCAGCTGGAGCCCAATTCAGGGCTCATATTGAGTGTGGAGCCTGTTTAAGACTCTCTCTCCCTCTTTCTCTGACCCTCCCAGCCACTTTCTCTCTTTCTTTCCCTCTCTAAAATAAATAAAATCTTAAAAAAAAAAATCCTGGATAATGACTATAGACTTTTCTCCTTTTTTTTAAAAGAGATTTTATTTATTTATTTGACACAGAGAGACGTCACAAGTAGGCAGAGAGGCAGGCAGAGAGAGAGGAGGAAGTAGGCTCCCTGCTGAGCAGAGAGCCCTATTTGGGGCTTGATCCCAGGACCCTGAGACCATGACATGAGCTGAAGGCAGAAGCTTAAACCACTGAGCCACCCAGGCACCCCTAGACTTTTCTCCTTTTCTAATATATACATTCCATGCTCTAAATTTCCCCATAACCAGTTTTTACTGTATCCCACAAATTTTAAGTTATATTTTCACTTTTACTCAGTTCAAAATATTTTTAAACTTCTCTTAAGATTTCTTTGATTATACCCCCTTCAAAAGATTTCTTTGACCTTGGGTTATTCAGAAGTATGCTGGTTAGTCTTCAAGTATTCTGAGATTTTTCCAGCTATCTTTCTGTCATTGATGTTTAGTGTAATTCCACTGTAGTTAGAGAAGATATTTTGTACAATTTCTGTTCTTTTAAATTTCTTAAGGTGTGTTTCATGTCCCAGTATGTGGTCTATCTTAATGTTCCAAGTAAGTTTGAAAAGAATGTGTATTCTGCTGTTGTTGGATGATGTAGTCTATAGATTTCTTGATCCATCAGGCTACTATGACAGAATACTATTAACCGAATGGCTTATAAAAAACAGCGTTTCATTTCTCACAATTTTGGACACTGGAAGTTTGAAAACAGGGAGCCAGTGTAATGGGGTTCTGTGAAGACTCTCCTCCTGGTTCACCAACAGCCATCTTTTCATCGTGTTCTCACATGGCGGGAAAACAGCAAGAGAACCTCTCTGGGGTCTCTTTTATAAGGCTATTAATCCCATTCATTCACGAAGATTCTAACTTCATGACCTAATAACTTGCCAAATGTCCCACTTCTTAATACCATAATATTGGGGATCAGTATTCAATATACGAATTTTGGGGGAAACTCAGTCCACAACAGATGCCAATTAGATTCAGTTGGCTGATGATGTTATTCAGTTCAACTATTTCCATATTGCCAGAAGCAGGAAGAAATTTTTCCTCAAACTCCCTGTAAGAACCACAAGATTCCTGGAGGTAAGGACTCACAACAACATGGAGCATGTATGCCAACAATTATGTATGTGAGCACACTGCTGATAGCAATTATTTCAAGCGAATTGAATGCTGGGTGGTGTTTTCAATTTTTATTTTATATACTTCTATATTGTTTGGTTTTTCAAAAATAATTATCTATACTTACAATAAAAGCACTTTTAAAGAAAATGATGGGGAAAGCAAACTTAAAACCTCCAACAGGAATTTCAATTTTGTTAAACAGACTCTACTTGAGAACAGATACTGTGTCAATCTGATTTAACTCTGTATCTCTACCTCCTGACATAGGGGTTGTACAATATGTACTTGATAAATACCTTTAGAATACATGAAAGCCTTCAAGAGCAACCGTCATAGATTTTATTAGAAACCATCAATACAAATCACCACTGGAGGCCACCATTGAGAGCAAAAAATTGTACATTTTCTATTGTTGAACCATTATTGCTCAGCAGCCTCCAGCTATATCTTCAATACCAACATGAACTGTCTATGTTATTGAGGAAAGCGTACAAAATTATCAATATTTCCACTAAACTTCATTGAAGGAAACTTTACTGGATTAGATGCCCAGAAAGATGGAATGACAACATAAATGATTTATAGAAATCTTGAAACACAAGTCATCTTTCAGATTATGATAGAAAATTTGACCCAGTCTGAAAAAGATGGTTACGATATACTATAATAAATTATTTTCTTCTAAAATATTTTTCTTTTCTCTCTTGCCTCCTTCCTTCTTCCTTGTCACAGTTCTCTGAAAAATCTGAAATCTGTTTTTCAACATGACTGACTTTCTACTACTGTTCTGACTGCTTTATTCAGGTAAAATTCATGATGAAGGGAAATTATTCATGTAAGTTAAAAAAAAAAAGTACTTGCCAGATTGCAAGAAGTTTTATATACAACAGAATAAAACACGATTTAATTAGAAACAAAAAGTCTGTTTCCTAGGACTGCAGTCAAGTAAAGTTTTGAATTTAGGAGCCAGATGGTTGTCTAAAATAGAACATATTTTAGATTCTTTGGTAGCAGCGAAGTAGACTTAAATCAGCTGGATGAGAGGTTCACTTTAATCAGGTCAACCAACAGTTGTTACATCAAAGCTGACTGAATTTCAGAAACTCAGTGAAATAAAACAAGTAATTCCCACATTCCAACCTTCTACTGAGGTAATGCATACAACTTATTTCTCATTTCTCTGTTTAAAGATTTGCTTATTCATAGAAATTCACTCAATGTTTTATAAAAATAAGTCTAGGGACGCCTGGGTGGCTCAGTTGGTTAAGCGGCTGCCTTCGGCTCAGGTCCTGATCCCAGTGTCCTGGGATCAAGTCCCACATTGGGCTCCTTGCTCGGCAGGGAGCCTGCTTCTCCCTCTCTGCCTCTGCCTGCCACTCTGTCTGCCTGTGCCCGCTCGCTCTCTCTAACAAATAAATAAATAATTAATTAATTAAAAAATAAAAAATAAATAAAAATAAAAATAAGTCTAAATACAATGAAGTTAAACAAAAGTAATCTGCAAGAGGTAACTGACAGATCAAATTTACTGAAATCCATGATGAATACTTACATGTTAACAAAACTCTTCATTCAATTTCTTTCATATAATGATTTGAAATGTCCTTTGCAAACAATATTAGAGAAATTAAAATTAAATGGATAAACTTAAGAGTTTAATTTCAAAGTCATTCTGAAGCCATAGTAAAATTCTTAAATTATTTCTCAATAAAACCTTTGAAATTTAAATATTAGTGCCTTGATTTACCTAATCTTGAGTTTACCCATATGATATTGGCAATGTGACTAAATGATTGTTGAGAATTCTCTTCATTTTAATATTCTCCCACTACCAGTTATCACACCAGAAGGAGGGACTACATTGTTCCTTTCATCATTCATTCAGCTGGTAAGTATTGAGCAGCTGTATGTAAAAGCAACTCTTTGAGAGGCAGGAATGCAGAGAGAAAAGACATAGGAAATTCTTTCTCTCATGGAACTTATATTTGACTATGGGTAAAAAGGCAGATAATAAAGAAATATTGAGTTGTAGTAAGTGTTGAAAAGAAAATTAATGCAAAAGACTAGAGAGCTTTAAAGGTGTATTTTCTATAAAGGAAAAAATGTGTGGGAGAGCAAAAGAGCACTGAAGTAGTATATAGTATATAGTAAAAACTATATTTTTAATGAGGTTGTCTTGGAAAGGGCGTGAAAGAATTGGCTGCCAATATGATAGGTGATATTTTTTATTTCTTTAAATTATTCAATTTTTTGAAAGTTTGAAGAATATCATTTTAGATAATTGGTGTGATGTACATATTTGAGAGAGTTCTGCAAATTTTAGAGAAAAGAATAAGTGGATGGATTTTTTGAGCAAAGGAAAAATAATATCTGTTAAAATAGGATTCAAGATGTAAAATGTGGATGAATATACAGATGTATTTCTCTATTTTTATTTAATTTTCTGCTTGTGAATTTAGAGGACAGTTATCTGCTGGAACTAATACAAGTGGTAGTAAGATTAAGAGGGTGAGGTATATAAGGAAATTATATCCTGGAAAATGTGGCAGATAACTGACTAGGGAAATGTGAAAATACTGAAACACGGATAATTGATGTTTGAGGTGGGCAGTCTGACTTTAGAACATCATCACCAATCAATCAGTTGATTTATCAATGACTTCCTCTTCCCCTTCCCTCAATTTTTCTGATCTTCTCTCCCACAAGAAAAATTCTACCCATCTAGGAAATAACAGTAAAAGATTTCAGTAATACACTTTCGAAATTTTAGTTAATTAATACATATTTTATTACGTTACATGTAAAACGTAACATATGCTACACATACACGCATGTGTGTCAAAAGCTTTACCGTAAAGAAGCTACTTCATATGCTTTTAAATATATGTAATATAGAAACTAGTTTTTTTAAAGATTTTATTTATTTATTTGAGATAGAGAGAGCACAAGCAGAGGGAGCAGAAGCAGACTCCCCTCTGAGCAAAAAGCCCAGTGTATGATTCAATCCCAGGACCTTGGGACCATGACCTGAGCCAAAGGCAGACATTTGACCAACTGAGCCACCCAGGCAACCTAGAAAAAGTTCTTGCTTAAAGTATATTTACTTAATAGGCTGAAAATATTTCCAATATAAGACAATTATATTTCTCCTATCAAGTATAAATTAGGAGCCTAATATTGAGCAATAGGAATTATTTCCAGATTTTGCAACATATAATTACACTACTATATTTTCTTCCTAACAATAGCTATTGTATTTTTTCCTTTTCCTTCAGTATTATCTTTTTACTACTTTAGACACTTCTGTTGATTATTAGAAGCAAATTGCATTTGTACATCTTCCTATGAAAAAGATAAAAGGTAAGAATGCAGTTTCTTATTTTTAATACATGCTATTAGTTTTTCTTTAGAGTTCTGTAAGCTTTATGAAAATATTCTCCCCTCAAAGTCAGAATCCCCACAGATCAATAGATATAACTTGCTACAAAGATAGTTGGGAGTTTGGTGGTTCAAAATGCTCTAAGAATAAAGAGATTATCAGTCTGTTCTTAAGTCTCATATGCTTTTTGAAAGGACTATCGACTTTTTTGGTATATAATTTGATTACCTGTAAAATAAAATTACAAATAAATTTAAATTTAATAGCAGTATAGAAGTATCATACAATATTTAGCAATTCTAGAGGAATAAAAATAGCAGTTATTTATAAACATCAGGTATACATCTATATTTTTATATTATATATATTTATTTAAGGGAAGAAGTTTTTGGTTATTTTTAAATCACACTGCCTTAAATAGTGGTAATGCATTTTTGTACTTTTCCCCCTTGTTTAATGAAGTTAAAAACAGCAAATACTTTCTCATTTTTTTAAAGCAAGTAATGCAGAAACTTTCTCTCAATTTCCATTTTCCCCCTTTCATTTAGTAAGGAAAATCTTGGTTTTCCTGTGCTTCCCACTATCTAGTTAGCAAGAACACTTTACAGCCCTTCTTGTAGCAAAGATATTGTGGAATTCAGTCTTGCTCAGTGGGAGATGAGGAAAAATTACATGCAAAATTTCTTAATCATATCCTTCAGGGAAGCTGTTTTTCTCCTCCCTCTTTCTTCCATCCTAAGGACTAGTATGGGAAAAGACAGTGAACGTGCCAGCACTAGCTATGTGGTTAGGGATGATGAAGCAAAAAGGTAGGAAAAGATTATACACCTATATGTCTTCCAGCAGCTGAGGTGCACTGTCCCACAGCCCACCTATCAGACTTTTGTATGCTTGAGAAAATGAATCTTAAATCCTGTTAAAGTCACTGTTATTTGCAGGCTAATAAAGCAACTAAATAAATAGCATAGATAATAAAGAATATGCACTTTAAAAATCTGCAAGTATGAAATCGCAGCTCTGTTTAAACACTTAAAATTGTTATACCCCCATTACTGAAGAATGCATTTAAAAAAATAAATGTGATTTTATTAAATTGCACTATATAATAAGATGATGTTTCTCTTCACATAAATGTTGATGTCCAGATGCTCTGAAGCTGCATTTTTTTAAGACAAACAAATATGCTCTTATATTTAATATATCATTTTCTTCTTGGAAACATTTGGAGAAATACAACGTTTATTTCTAAAATAGCCTTTGTTAGCCCCTGCCTTCCAGCTCAAATCCTGGTCATTCTCCTATCTCCTTTCCCATGTGTCTGCACTCACCACCACAAATAGCACCCCAGCAAAATACTTCATAATGCCAGTCAAACTGGCTTTCCAATACCTTTTTTTTTTTTTTTAATTTTTATTTTTTATAAACAAATTTTTATCCCCAGGGGTACATGTCTGTGAATCGCCAGGTTTACACACTTCACAGCACTAACCATAGCACATACCCTCCCCAACCCAATGTCCATTACCCCACCCCCCTTTCCCGACCCCCTCCCCCCCGCAACCCTCAGTTTGTTTTGTGGGTTCAGTGCTCACACGTTAGGGTCTCTTACTTCTTTCTGCTTTTCCATTTTAAGCCACCTGTGGTTAGTATGCCCATACACGGGCAAAACCAAGTAGCTACCCTGGTCTCTCAGTGAGAAAAAGAGGAGCACCGAAGCATTCCATGGGACCCTGAAGTAAACAGATTGGGTCTGGTCATCTAAGAACGAAACCAATTTCTTTAAAATAAGGTAACTGAAGGGCGACTGGGTGGCTCAGTCATTAAGCATCTGCCTTTGGCTCAGGTCATGAATCCAGAGTCCTGGGATTGAGCCCCACATTGGGGTCCCTGCTCATTGAGACGCCTGCTTCTCCCTCTCCCACTCCCCCTGCTTGTGTTCCCTTTCTCACGCTCTCTCTCTCTCTCTCTGTTAAATAAATAAATAAAATCTTTTTAAAAAAGAACAAAATAAGATAATTGCTAAAAATCATTCTTAAATTGCATTGTCAACCAGTGAGATAGAAGCAAATCAGAGCTTACCGTTTATTCATCAATAATTTAGATAGTCTTTTTTTTGCCCAAATGTAAGGTATGCAAACGTCACATGTACTCTTTGACTTCTGTGTTTAAAAGAACAGGTTTTAAAGGAACATACTAAATGGACCTGCTATATTATGTGTTTTATTGTGTTATATCATTCTGTCTGAAGGGAATCCCAGAAACAATCTTCTGGTTCAGGATTCTCAAAATTTGTTCTCAGTGTTCTAAGGAGGGAAGGTGCTAAGAACAGGTGGTAGAGACACAACTGGCCTCCAGTCATAACTAGTTCTATGAACTAACATTCATATTTACAGCTTCAAATATGAGGAACGTCTGCTTTATAAATACATTTTATATGAAGAAAATGGTTAATCTGGTTTGACTAAATAAAAAACCATTCTAGGATATATCAAATAGTTTGAAATTATAAATGTAACAGTTTATTTATGATTTATTTCTTTATAATTTGAAACTCAGGACAGATCAAATTAATTAAATTTTTTGTCAATATTTAGATTTGACTGTCTAATAATTTTTGAGTTCCCCGAACATAATATACATAACACTTCTTTTTTTTTTAATTTTTTTTATTTCATTTCTTTTCAGAATAACAGAATTCGTAGTTTTACAAGACACCCAGTGCTCCATGCAATGCGTGCCCTCCATAATACACACCACCGGGCTCCAGCAACCTCCCACCCCCCGCCCCTTCAAAACCCTCAGGTTGTTTTTCAGAGTCTCTCATGGTTCATCTCCCCTCCAATTTCCCTCAACTCCCTTCTCCTCTCCATCTCCCCATGTCCTCCGTGTTACTTGTTATGCTCCGCAAATAAGTGAAACCATATGATAATTGACACTCTCTGCTTGACTTATTTCACTCAGCATAATCTCTTCCAGTCCCATCCATGTTGCTACAAAAGTTGGGTATTCATCCTTTCTGATGGAGGCATAATACTCCATAGTGTATATGGACCACATCTTCCTTATCCATTCGTCCGTTGAAGGGCATCTTGGTTCTTTTCACAGTTTGGCGACCGTGGCCATTGCTGCTATAAACATTGGGGTACAGATGGCCCTTCTTTTCACCACATCTGTATCTTTGGGGTAAATACCCAGTAGTGCAATTGCGGGGTCATAGGGAAGCTCTATTTTTAATTTCTTGAGGAATCTCCACACTGTTCTCCAGAGTGGCTGCACCAACTTGCATTCCCACCAACAGTGTAAGAGGGTTCCCTTTCTCCACAACCTCTCCAACACACGTTGTTTCCTGTCTTGCTAAGTTTGGCCACTCTAATTGGTGTGAGGTGATATCTCAATGTGGTTTTAATTTGAATCTCCCTGATGGCTAGTGATGATGAACATTTTTTCATGTGTCTGATAGACATTTGTATGTCTTCATTGGAGAAGTGTCTGTTCATATCTTCTTCGCATTTTATGACATGATTATCTGTTTTGCGTGTGTTGAGTTTGAGAAGTTCTTTATAGATCCTGGATATCAACCTTTTGTCTGGACTGTCATTTGCAAATATCTTCTCCCATTGCGTGGGTTGCCTCTTTGTTTTGTAGACTGTTTCCTTTGCTGTGCAGAAGCTTTTGATCTGGATGAAGTCCCAAAAGTTCATTTTTGCTTTTGTTTCCTTTGCCTTTGGTGACATATCTTGAAAGAAATTGCTGTGGCTGATATCAAAGAGGTTACTGCCTATGTTCTCCTCTAGGATTCTGATGGATTCCTGTCTCACATTGAGGTCCTTTATCCATTTCGAGTTTATCT